>BSBN01000435.1:3272500-3500000 GCA_027924645.1 Cunninghamia lanceolata | reverse complement strand
TACCATTTTAATATTATCGAGTTATCTTATCATTAATTTTTATGTTGATAATTAAAATCAATTTTATTATTATTATTATACAGGGAGGGTCATTTGAACCCTCCTCCCACTTCCATTTAATTTTTGAGTGAGTTATTAAACGTAATTCCAAAATTAGGTTTAATAACAAACTTGGTTTGTCGGTTGAGTTCAACCGTCATCTTGTCATTTTAATTTAATTTCTTTATTTTACAAATATTATTGATATCATTCTAAGTTAATTTAATGTTTAATTAATCATTTATTTTATTAGTTTTTCTTATTGGTGTTTTATGTAATTTTGACCTTAAGTTTTAATTAATTTTACTTATAAAATTTATTTTCTTGTTGGTGAATTAATTTTAAAAATTTATATTTTCATTTATCGATAACGCGTTATGCTGCTAAGATTTTGTTAGGCTTTTAGGGTATTTGTTATGCGTTGTGTTAATTAATTTTTATTCCATCATCCAAAACTTAATCAAGTGCCATCATGACATCATATAACTTCACCTTTCGATCTGAGTAGATAGGGATTGACGACGGCGAACTATCGTCACCTAGGTAACTTAGGGGTACAGATGGAATCGACCTAACCCTAGAAATGACACACTTTGTGTCGCTTACCCCTAGATGGCCTCCACCAACATGGTTACATTGACATGTCTACGCTGTTGCATATAGCCACCGAGCACGCAGACACGTGCGAGGGGCTTCTAGGGTTGGAAAGAAGAAATTTTTTTCATGGCCCGTGTCATGACCACATGTCGAATGTGGTCGTGACACGGGCATTTGTGCATCGCGTCCACGTGGGAGATGCGGGCATGACAAAGGGGCCCTATGATGGGTTGAAACACTACCACATGGATACCTTAGTTTTAAAATCTTTAACACTGCAACCATCGCACATCATGGTTTAGCCATCATTGGTAAACCTCAAACTACAATGTGAAGGGGCCCTACAATGAGAAGAAAATCCTATTGTACTTGCCTTTAGATTCTATCATATCACTGTGTGTCCCCTCCACTTTAAAACTTGACCTCCCAAAGCCAGCCATCACATATCGCCCATTGCTCTGGGGCCATTCAACACTAAACGCAATGCAAAGGTACCTAGTGATGCGCTGATGGACTGACATGTATCTCCCTCCACATACTCCCTTTGCCACCAATTTTATATATGTCCATCACACATCACGATTGCAACAATATCAGTGAAAATAGAACCATGATGTGAAGGAGCTCTGCAATGGGACGAGAAGTTGCCACATGTCCCATTCTTCATACTACACACCTTCGCTTATCGCACATCACAAATTTGCTAGGAGCGCAGAGAACACAAGTGCAATGCAAAGGCCACCTATGATGACTAGAAATGGAGACACATGACATCAACTGGGACCTCCATCGCATTTTGCCCCTTTTGTTTATCCTTAAAGAAAGGAAACTATGATACGAAGAAAACATGTGATGCAACACAGAACAAACACCTATCTCGGAACCCTTCATCACACATCGCATGTTCAATATAAGTGCTGGGAAGACAAACACAATGCAAAGAATATGCATGATGTGCATTAGAAGCCACCATCACATATCACCTTTAGGAATGGAGCATTGGGGATGTAAATGCGATGCAAAGGAGGCGTACGATGGGGGAACTTAAGTGGAAAATTAGCACATGTGCTCAAAAATTTATTTTAAAGAGAGGGTCACGCTAGGTAATATGAGCAAGGGGACTCCACTTAAAGCATATTCAACTTAGACTTTAGGATATAAAATAATTTTTTATAAGTTGAATATCTTTGCATAATTTTTTGACGACAAGGGGGCAATATGGAAAAAAGACAGGGTTTTCCAATGGTTTTACTATTTAGGACAAAACCCTAAACACTATTTCATAGGAACAAGGGGCACATTATAGACTAATTTTTAGGGTGTCAACACTGGCTCTGGTTGGGGACATGTGCCCAGTAGTCACACAGTGAGAATTCAAATCTCCAAGCAAACTAAAAAACATAAAAAAAATGACATAGGAAACAAAGCAAAATACCATCATGACCAACAATGGTCAAGACTACGCGAGGTCAAAAATTCATAAGATAAAACTTGACATCATCACTAAAAATTTGAAGTAAATCATTACCTATGAGAAGTAATGTTTCAAATGTTGCCCATGAATAGGCAGCTCCAGCTTTTACCCTTCCATATTTCTAATATAGAAAGTGTCTTGACCTGTCTTCTCGTCAATTTGATATGGGCCTAACCATAATGGCTCAAACTTACCATGTTTGCCCTTGTCTTCTGATTTGGCATTCTAGAGAAGAACCAAACCACCAATCTAAAAATATCTTGTGACTATTCTTTTGTTAAACAGATGTTCCACCTCCTACTGCCTTAGCAAGTTTTTGTCATGTGCCATCGTTCTGGCTTCATCCAACTCTATCAACTCATGCATTCTTAATGCCATAGCATCATCTCCATCTTCTCCTACTTGTTGCAACAATTGATAGATGGGCAGTTCCAATGATAGTGGCATTTTGGCCTCCTTCCCATATACTAGTTCAAAAGAGATCTTTCCTATAGTACATTTGTAAGTAGTCATATCAGCCCAAATTGCATATTTTAGTTTGTTATCCCACATTCTCTTATTAATATCTAAAGTCCCCTTTAAAAATTTCATGAGGCTCTTATTGCTAGACTCAGCTTGTCCATTTCTCTGTGAATGATAAGGTGATAAATGAATCAAACCTATTCCATACTTGGAACACATACCTACAATGTTCTAGGACCTGAATCACATAGCATTGTCTATAATAATTCTAGATGGCACATCAAATATGGTTATCAGATTGTTCAACAAGAACTCAATCACTACCTTGGATGTGGCATTGCAAGTTGGAATAGCCTCAACCTACTTAGTTAAGTAATTAGTTGCCACCAATATCCATTTGTTCCCATTGCTTGATCTCTCCTGGATCTCTCCTATGAAATCAATGCCCCACTGCTGAAATGGTGCTTCAATAGTAACATTCATAAGAGGAAAGGCAGCTTGAAACTTCAACTTACCTACAAATCTTTGACAGGCATCACACTTTCTAATTTGTTTTGCAACATCTTTGAAGAGGCTTAGCCATCAAAAGTCTGCCCTAATGATCCTATGTGCTATGGTTTTATCATAAAAATGCCCACCACAAACTCCCTGGTGATATTCATCAATAACTTCCTCAAACTGTTGCTGATCTAGGCATTTTAACAACAATCACTCATGATTTATCCACATTAAAATGCCTTGGATCAAGACACACATATGGGACTAGAGTTTAAGTGTCCTTTGTTGAGTTACATTCAGGTTCTGAGGGAAATGCATGTTGACAAGATAAAAGATAATATTATTATACCATGGGTCATTTGTCAAAACATACACAGCAGCAGATTGAGAAACATTTACTTCATTTAACTCAGTTTTCTCTAAGTTGGAATCAGCCATCAGCTTAGCCCAACCCTAGCCTCTAACCAATTTGGTGATCTATATGTCCATGTCATATTCCTGGACCCTGTTGATCCATCTACACCTCCTACCTGAAGCTTCATGTTGTATGAAGATATCCTTCATTGTTGTGTGTGGCACATATGCTATGATCTCGTCCCATGTGAAATAAGATCTGAAATTCTTTATGGTCTTAACCAATGCATAGGCATGCTTTTCCATTATGGAATAATTCAATTCAGCATCCTGGTAAGACTTGTTAAAGAATCCAATAGGATTTTCAAATCCATCTTCATTCTTTCGAAGTAAAATAGTAGCAACAATATAAAAAGAAGCAAAGGAAAATAGCTAAAGGGGTTTAGAATGATATGGACTTTTCAATACTGGTGCCTCCTTGATAGATTCCTTAATATCCTTGAATGCTTCAGATGACTCTTTCTCCCATATAATAGATTGCCCTTTCTTGAGTATTTTAGAAATGGCCTTAGTCTTTTTAGAAAAATTAGGAATAGATCTCCTAACAAAGTTGATCTACCTGAAAAAAGTATGTATTCCTTTAACTAATTTGGGCTAAGGGATGAGATCAATATCCTTGACTCTTTCTGGATCTATTCTTACCCCATCCTTGGACACAATATGCCTGAACAACTTTCCCTCTTCAACTTTGAACTGACATTTTTTAGGATTCAAAGAAATCCCATATTCTAAACATCTCTAGAAGATTATCTCAAGATGCTTGTAGTGCTTACCTCTTTCTTTTGAGAATGTTGTTAGGTCATCTTGATAAACCACAATGATCTCATCAATGAGACTGGCAAAGCTACATCCATAGCTCGCTGAAATGTTGACCCAACATTCTTCAAACCAAATGGCATTCTTAGGTATACATAGGTCCCCCAAGGGGTGGTGAATGTTGTTTTGTGTTGTTTAGACTCCTTGACTAGCACCTAGTTGTATCTTGAGAACCCATCCATCATTAACATCAAATCTAAACCAAAAAGCCTCTGTAATAAATGGTCCATGCTTGGGAGAGGATAGTTATCTTTGAGATGTTCAAATTTCTAAAATCAACACACAACCTAATTTCCCTATTCTTCTTTCTTACCAGTACAAGGTTGGATACTCACTCAGAATGTCTCATAGGTTTTATAATGCCTCCCTCTTTCATCTTTAACAGTTCTTTTTACATGTTGGGAGCAATGGTAGGATTTATAGGTCTCTATTTTTGCCTAAATGGTTTTACATTAGGTTCAAGAGGAATGGTAAGCTGAAACACGTCCTCCCTATAAGCCTTAAGCTCCTCATATGACCATGCAAAATACTTCTTGAATTTTTTGAGCAAAGAAATCAGTATCTCCTTCTCATGACGCTTCAACCTCTTCCCAATGTAAACCATTCTAGGTGTCTCTCTAGTTCCAAGGTTTACACCTTCAACGTTATCCTCTACAATAGTTTTACTTTTACTCTTACATTAGTCTACATTGTCAAACATTCTTTCTAATGCTACCAACCCCTTTGGAATAGTATTTGTCTTTAATTGCACAACCTCACTACCAAATAGAGTTTCCTTACCATCAACCACTTCTATCATTGACTGCCAATGAATCAACTAATTATCAAATTCATCCATGCAAATTATAAAATTGAAAATTTGATTGGTGTCATTGAAAACCTACCAATTATAAATGTTATCAGGAATTGTTGGCCTTGTGAGTACTTCCACAGCATATTGGCCATGGGTCAAATTTTGAAGCAATGATAGCAAGGGAATCTATTTCTTCATTTTTGTTCTTTCAATCCATTCAATGCCAATGGCACCAAAAATTTCCATTGTTTCCCAGACTACATTTCAGTATGCTCTAAGTCTTTTTTCCTTGGCAACAAATGTATTTCTAATCTACTACATAATTAGTTCCAAATCACCAATTATTCTCAGACATGTGATTCGTTTATGGGCAATATTTAAGCCCAACAATAGTGCCTCATATTCATCTACATTATTGGTGCACTAAAAATCAAGTCTAAAAGACTTGACAAACTTATCACCATTAGGTTCTATCAGGACAATACCAGCACCTTAACCTTCCCTTGAATATGCACCATCAAAATATAAAGTCCACAAATCAGTTGTACCATAAACAAGAGTAATAGGGTTAGAACGTAAAGCTTCTAAATCAAGATTCTCATCATTGCTATATCCCATGAAATGGTCTATGTTAGTGTCAAAGAAATTTAATTGATCTTCCTCTATTTTGTATCTATCTTCTATGTATTAATCTTCTACCTTATTTTCCCTATACAGCTTCACTTCTACACCTTATATTAGAATAGTGGCATATGAAAGATTTATTTGTATACTTCCACCCATAAAGGCTGCCCATTTTCTTGATAACAACATACCCCACTTAGCAGGGCAGTCCACAATGATTATGTCCATTAAAAATGACTTGTCAGGATATGCAGCCAAATGGACCTCAACATCCTTGACAAGACCAATCACATTTACCTCTCTAGAATCCATAGCAAAACACTTGCCAAAAGACTTGGACACTTTCAGTCCCAATTTATTCATTATAGACAAGGGCATAACATTACTAGAAGCACCGAAATCAAGTATATAGTTATGTAACAGCTATCCATTTATGATCAATGTAGTGAAAAAGGGGTCAACTCCCATCTTGTTAACAATAGTTGATCCCAGATATACTTCTATGGTCTAATCACTACTAGGTGCAACAACAAGTTGTTTTTGTGCCTTTATGGCAGTAATAAGAGACCTTACTCTATCCCTATGCTTAGGGATCCTAAGGAGCTCCACTATTGGCACATAAATTCTAATTTGGCTAAATACTTGAGCCATGTCAATAGGGAGATAACTTGGCAAAGGAGTATCAGATGAAATAGATACATCATTTGTAGAAGGAATATAAGGTATCACTTGAGAGGATGAAATATCCTTCCCTTCTTCCTTTGTCTTCTCCTTCTCTTTTTCTGATTCCTTTTAAACTTGAGATAGATCATGCTTATTGTAATCTTTTAGATAATGGACACCTAGGATGGGCGAGGTAACTGGTTGCACCTTTGGTGTTGGGTTCTTTTGTACATATTTATGTTTCACTACTATAGTCTATACTGGAAGCTTCTTCTTTTCATGTATAGTCTTCTTTGGAATAGTATTGCTCTTTTGTTCCACATCCACTTTCTACCTTTTCTTGCCATTATACAATGTACCCTGTCTTGGCTAAGTAGTAGGAGAGCTCTGCATAGACACTTGCCTATTTCTCAACTCATAGCCCCCTTGAACTTGCAAGATGACAACATCAATGAGAGCTTTCACATCCTTCTCAAAAGGTCTAGATTGTTTGTACTTCTTTTGCATGAGTTCCCTCAAGTGCCCAAAATCATGAGCAGGCAGGTGATATCTCTTTTGATCTTCATCATGATCATATTGGAAAATATGATCATCATCCTCATAGCTATCATAATTTATATCATGACCCATCTACTCATACTCATGTGTGTCAAAATGATTTATCTCTTCCTCATAATACTCAGCTCCACCCTCTTCATTGGGAAATTCCTCATCTCTGCTCATTGAATGAGCAACTGCACAGTTTTCTGGGTCATGGGGAAGGAAACACACTTGGCACCAAAGACTCTCATCTTGAAAATGCTTGATCCTTACTCAATAGATCAAGGGTATCCCTCTTGGGTTGTTTGAAGCTAACATGCCTAGGAGCAACTTGTCTATTATTTTGTTGTGGTCTCTTCGACCAATCTGTGTTGTAAGGTTTGTTATGTAGTCTTTGACCTTCATTTAAATGTGTTGCAGCACCTTGTGGTGGCAACTCTTTGTCATTTCGAGCAACCTTGTAGGATAAGTCTATCATAACCCCCATAATCTTATCTAATTTATCTTCAATAGTGAGAGGCTTACCAGGAGCTACTCTATTTGGATGAGAGATCTTTACATCAGACCTCTTAACATGTTTACATGAGGCTCTCATGTTACTTTCAATATTTATGGCCACAACATAGGCGTCCCTCAGTGTTTGAGGACTCTTATCCCTTAAACAATAACCAATATTAGAATCAAAGGAACCATAGTATAAAACTAAACACATGGATTCATTAGGTATCATCTGAGGTGGAACTTTTCTCATTGTCATAATGAATCTGCCATTGAAGTCAGTAATAGTTTCATTGATTCCTGTCTTGATTGTTGTGAGCTCATGGATAGAAAATTTTGGGTCAATCCTATCCCCACACTACAATCTGAATGCTCTCATGAACTCTTTCTATGAGTCAATGCTATCATCAAGGAGAGCCTTGTACCATTCTTTTGTACTTTCTTCTAATGAGTGCACAAGCAATTTCATCATCACATCTTCATCCTCAATCTTATACTCATCTGTGATATTGATGAAGTGTCTCAAGTGTTCCTCACCAGTGACAGTGTTGTTACCTTGAAACCTAGGAATTTTCCCTCTAATCTAAGTTGGAATAGGATTAGGAAAATTAGGTATGCTAATGAAATTAAGCTGCTTATACCTTTTAGCTCCCAATGGTTGCCTCTATGGAAGGAACCTTTGTGCCTGTCTTTGTTGTGCATGCCCAACATTTTGAATGTTGCATTGCTAGTGGTTAACCTAATTTGTGGTGGTTGAAATTTAATATTTTAGGCATGGGCTTGGGCATGGGTTATCCTGGCCATCCGGACACTTGCCCCCATCTATGGTTATCTTGGCAGCCTCTCACTAGGCACCGGCCCCATAGGGTGACTAATATAGAACCAACATTTCTTTCATGAGGAAAAGGAAGTTGATCTTGCCAACCATGGCCTTCTCATCCCATCCTTAGCCTGAAAGAGAACTACAGGAATGGGTGAGGCATCCAATTATCTTATTTAGTGTGGAACTACCCAACCCCCTAAATTTATTATTAAGTTATCACTGGAATTAACAACTTCCAATGGGTTACCCTGACAGCCACCTTAGGCATTAGCCCCTCATTGAAAGCCACTCCCCCTTCACTACATCTAGATTCTTAAAGCCCAAATCATAAACCAAGCATGAACTATCACATTTCTCAGAATATACATAATTTCACATTACACAAAGCAAAGCATCCCCATCTTGCATGCTCATCATAATCACATGAATAAGTACATTGAGCAAGGCACTCTCCATCTTGCACATGTTTTATACCATCATGAAATAGGAGACAATGTTACAAGAGTGCATTTCATTCAACTCACATTCACACCCTCCCAGGCCTCTGGAAACAACTTCTACAACACTTAACATCATTAAAACATAATGGTCACACATCACATTCACTTTCCAAAGCCCATCATGAACCAAGATCCCTCATCAATACTTCAATAATAGAACCACAAATGTAGTGTACGAAATGATGCACCAATTATGGATCTTAACTAATATACTGATCACCACCTCTAAATCCTAGATACATAGTTGCAAATCAACACATACTTAAGAGCAGTGAAAGATCGCGATTTACCTAACTCACAATATTTTCATAAATGATAACATTAAAATCATTCCAATCAATTGTCTCTTTATCAAACAATACTTTTATGAGTGTTACTAACTAAATAGCTAAGAACCAAAATTCTAGAATTATCAGAATATAATTTCTTTCAAAACAACTCATAATCCTTAAGATACATTCATAATTAATATAAATAACTTACTTAAATACAAAGTAATTCCTATAAATAGTATAAATTCATAATCTTTTAAACATTTATATCTTTTCTAAAAAAACAATATAGCAACAATAGGAATCAATTAGAATAAAGAAAAATTATTTTATGAACTTAAAATAGTCTTAATAGAAAAAGAAAAGAAACTTTATTTTCTAAAAGAAAAAGATTTGATTCTAACTTACAAAATCATACTAACACTTGCACCCATAGGAGGTTCAAGGGATATGCCGATAGAAAAATTTAATGTAACATTTAATTGTATAAATAGCCATATAACAATATATTTATAAATGCTTTGAAAATAGAAAAATATTAATAATGAAAACAAAGTCAATTCTATCATTAGTTCCACATAAGACTCAATTTGGGAATTGGAGATCATTACCAACACTATTTTTGGTGGCAAGCCAACTTCTTCCTATGGAAAGAAAAAGAAATCCGAATGGGCTTTAGCTTTGGCCACCATGTGGGAATGCCATCCATAAAGACTTCCACTCTATCCTATCTTTTGTGAGTCTCGAATAATCCACACAATAATTTATTATCCACTCCTAAGATGATGATCCAAGCTACAATACAACAAATTCTATGGTACTTCCTAGGGCAATCTTATATATGGGAGAGGGGGTGTGAAAGTGGATGTCATGGAGGAGAAAAATGTGAGCAACAGGTATGGACATCCAATAGAGAATAAAGAATAGAAATTTTGTCAGATGTTGTAGTTGCAAGTACCTCGATAGACATGTATGTAAAATGTGGAAACATAGACAAGGTATGTGAAGTGTTTGACAGAATGTATCTAAAATGTGCAGCCTCGTGGACCGAAATGATTGCAAAATATGCACAAAATGGATTTATCAAAAGGTATTAGAAACTTTCAAGCAAATACAATTGGCAAGTGTAAAGCCAAACTCAACAACCTTAGCTAGCATACAAGATTGAGGCTCCAAATAGAGATTTAAGAGCAATGGAATCACAAAGAAGGTGGTAGTTATTACCTGTTTATACACTCATACCATATGTGATGGCCAGACAAGTCATTTTGTCATTAAATCACAAGGTGAAGTCTGATGTTCAATAGGACACCTCTTATGAGAGGAGAGCTCTAACCTATATTATGTTGGATTTCTAGGGTAATATTCTAAGAATTGACCAGCTCTATTTCTATGATATTGTCCTTTCGTTTGCAGGCATAAATATGGGATTGTCTGGGAACTGCAATGGAAGAAAGAGTGCTACTAAAGATAAGGAGTTGTTTGGGATGATGGACATAATAAGCTCTATATTCCTATTGGTAGATAGTATGAATATGGTCAATCATTTTAACAATTTTATATGTTTAAAAATAATATCAGAGTGGAACATTACATTCTTTCTAAAGACTAGATTGAGAATGTAACAACATAACCATTAGACTTATAACAATTCGACATTCTTACAAGCCTACTACATTAATTTAAGACCAATTCCACTTTAATCATTCTATAATAATTTAAAATCTTTCCTAATCCAACTTAAGTGTTATTAGAACTAAACTAGTTTACATGCAAACTTATGTGCAACTTATATATACTTAGCTAGTAATAACTATACAATGGTCCATATATTATGCTGCTTGCAATGCATATTTACTAAACTATGGCCACAAATGAATAGATCTATCAAATTTTCCTAAATATCTATACTAAAAGAGGTCATTTAAATTGAAAAATTACAAGTTCTCTAAATAAATTATTTACTTAATTACAAGCTTTAATTGTATACCAAAATTAAACATATGAAAGTGCCTGATATGGTAATCCATAAGTTAGACTATGCCACAGCAAAAAGAAATCAAACTAAAGATTTTATTAACCAAGTTTGACACCTGATAAGGAATTCAAAACAATTTGATATATTTAGAAACCTTGCAGAAATATATAATTAGGAACATCTATCATAAGAATCAGTTTTACTCTATAACAACGGTTCACAAATCTTCTATATTTAGCCTATGGTCTATTAAGCGAGAGGATCTAGAAGAAACTAAGATTGCTACTCAAAGAACACTGATGAAAAGTAGAAGGAATCATCCATAAAAATCTAAATACCACCAATAGATGAGTAAAAACAATGATGCAATAGAAGTACACATGCATATCAATAATGTAGGTTTTTAGTGCATCAAGGATAAGATTCTTGAGGAGATCATAAGTCAAGAAATGACTTGGAATCCAAAATAGGAAACAATGCTAAGGAAAAACATGTGAGATCTAAGGCATAATGGAAGGTGAAATTGTCAGATATTATAGTTAGAAAGGCTCTGGTAGTCATGTATGTGAAATCTACAAACACAAACAAGGCACATGAACTATTTGACAAAATGCTTCAAAGAGATGTCATCTCATGAAATGCAATGATCGCAAGATATGCACAAAATTGATTTGTTGAAAAGACTTTAGAAACTACAAGCCAATGCAATCAGAAGGCACAAAGCCAAACTCGCAACCTTTGCCCTTGTCCTCATCACTAAGGTTGGATATGCTCTGGAAGACATGACTAAACCTTATTATTTTACCACTAGAATCGATTATTGAGTGTGCTAGGTTAACTTTTTAATAGTGTTGGCTATCTTGATGACATCCTAAACTTTATCATCAAGATACAAATTCATCCCGTGGTGGTTGTGAGGATATGATTTCTTAAAACACATAAGAACACAGGCTTCGGGGTATTTACAGTGACCCTACTATAAATGGATTCCTGATACTGCTTCTACCATAGGCATGCATAAACTCTATAACTATGATTAGACTGGTAAAAGTTTGCATGCAACTATACAAATACCACTACTTGTATACTTGATTCTATAACCAATGAATACGAGTTTCTATAAAATCAAAGCTTTGGAAAACATTGATAACACATATCAACATATGAGTTGTGTCAGCACATCCTCCATATGGTGCAGGGGAGAGTTAAATATACAGAGTCTTCACAACAATGGAAAGAGGATTTTCCAGATAAAAGAAATGCTTAGTCATCATGCATGTGCAGAGACTTTGATTCATAGAGTGCAATGGTGGCAAGATGTGCACCAAATGGATCATCAGAAAGGTTTTGCAAACAAATGCAAGGAAATCACATAAATATAGGATTTGTTACATACCTAAGCATTATCTCTTCCCTAGTAATAAATTCAAAATACCTTTAATGCCTCAAAATAATTTTTTTCTCATCTAGATATTGTCTTCTTGGTTCACAGCTCCTGTGAAGTATAAACCTTTTTGCCTTATTCTTGTTAATGAAAACTGTGAAACATGGTATGTGTCCCCGCTTCTTGAAGAGAGAGATGAATAATAAAGAAACATAATTTCTATCCAAAGTGAAAGAGCAAAGAGCCCCCCCAAAATAGCCCAAACTTGTCTCTAAGAGAGAGAAAATCCTCCAAAATCCTCCAAAAGATTCCTCTCTTAAGACAATAAATTTTGCAAGTAACACTATCTAACAATTTGCTATTTTTAACATTTACAATAGACAACCAAAATAAAATAGTGTTCTATCTAACTATACAACAGAGTACTTAATATGATATTAAATATTTGTAATTTATCTATTATTATTATTATTTAAAATTATTAATTTAATTTCTATTTGAAATCAAATATTTAATATTCCTTGAAATTAGTTTTATTTATTTAACAAAATAGATTAATAATTTCTATTAAATGAAACAATTAAACCAACAATGAATAACTCAAAGACTACATACCAAACATTTCTAACAACAACACTCAACAATAGAGACTCACAATCATGCTCCACACTGACTAAATTGACAAAACCCAAAACTGAGAACTCATCCTCAACGAGAATGATAACAAACCTCATGTTATCTCCTTTCCACAACTTCCATTGGTATGACGGCATGCTCAAACCTCCCAATTTTGGTGGAGTCGATGCCTGGTACCTACAATCCCATAGTAAATGAAAGAGCTGAATACAATATATATAGATATAATTTAGGTGGAGTCGATGCCTGGTACCTACAATCTCGTAGAAAAGAAAAGAGCCAAATACAATCAATATATATATAAATCATGTAGTAAAACTAATCTACATAATCAATTAACCCATAATTGATCACAACATAAGCATAATGTTTTAATCATAAAGTATCAATAACAGTAACCCTACCTTCAACATGCCTATCATACCCTAAGTATTGTGAGTATTTTACCTTCTTCTTCATGCTCCTTAGCCTGACTACCTGCTCATCCAAGGTGAGAATGGACGGGCACTACTATCCCTGCTTGTAGCTAATAGTAGTATAAATTCTGATATGCAATAGTCTTTCTACTTTTGCAAATCCATCACAATAATACATTAGTTAACTTGGCTTAGGTCTATCTATTACTCTCTACATGATTAATATAATATTGTTCTTTCTGAGATTTCTGAATATGCTTCAGTTTGATAGATTAACTTTAATTTTGTCATTACTAAGCCAAGGTTAGTTTTGCAACAAATTAAAACACGTGAATAAATTCTTCCATAGTTGAATATAATTTGTTGTATAACTTAAAATCTAATAACTTATGTGCTTGTGGAAAATACTTTGCTCATTGTGTAGAAAACAAAATGAAACCCTAAAAAAATATAGTGTTATAAAATATTAGTTTATGAGTGGAAAAAATGTGCATTGATTTAATAAAACTATGTAGTTATATATTTTAAATTTAATTTTTATGTACATCCATTTAAACAAATATGTCCTTATATATTTATTAAATTTAAAATAGTTACTTTATAATTATTAAATGCATTCATTTAATAAAAGTAAGTGGGTTATATGTTTTATATTTAAAACACTTACTTTATAATTTAAAAAAAATATATGTCAGCTCTTTTTAGTTTTTATGTACATTCATAGTTATCCCTTGGCCTCTCAGCTTAATTAATATTTTGAGAAAAAGAAATGTCCTTAATTTAATGATAAATTTAAATAGTTCACACCTTTTATTAAAGAGCAAATTAAATAATTTATTTATTTATATCATGAAAAAGAAAGAATACTTGGTGATAAATTTTAAGAAAAATATATCATTCAAAAAATACAAAATCACCAATATTACTACTATTACTTAGTGAAAAATATATACTACTAGAAACAAATAAAAGACAATTACGAAATGGATATTTATATAAATTATATATCAATAAAATAAAATAAAAGAACATGTAAAAAAAACTTTATCTAAACTTTATTTGAAATAACTATATTATGAATAGTCACCTTATTTATAAGGATGTAAAGTAATTATTTTATGGGCAAATATAGAATAACATGGAACATAGGAAAATGTAAGAAGGGGAATATATATATATATATATATATATATATATATATATATATATATATATATATATATATATATATATATATATATATATATATATCATCTAATGACTATTTTGATAGTATAAGAGGTGTATATAAACATGAAGACATGTAAAAGGATTTAGAAGATTAAATTTAAAATATTAAAAATGTACAATAATTAAATTATAAGATTATCTTTTAAGAAAATTTATAAAAATCATTTTCTATTTTTTAATTAAAACTTTAAATACTAAAATTTAAATTATTTTATTTAATATGTTAATTAAAAATTCATGTTTTAATAAAAACAATTAATTATTTACATAAATATTATTTATTTAAATATTAGTTACATTAAGATGTGATTAATATTTAATATAAATTTGACAGTTACCATAACCAAATAAAAGGGCACAAGATTTTTAATTCCTATGAAGAAAAGGCTACTTAGAAAATGCATTAATTGTGAGCAACCAACATGAGATGAGTTGTCACACTATAAATATTACAAATGCAAAGAAATCAACATTTGAATTCCATATGCTACAAGTCTCCTATAAGCTAAATAATGAGGCATGGTGGACTATAAAATGATTCAATTTCTAATGTACTCTTCAACTATTAAATTTCATGTGCTACAAGTCTCCTATAAGCTAAATTGTGAGGCATGTGGACTATAAAAGGTTTTCATTTCCAATGTACTCTTAATTCTTGAAGTCTATATGCTACAAACCTCCTATAAACTAAATGGTGAGGCATCTTGGACTATAAAAGATTTTCATGGACCATAAAAAGTTTTCATTTCCAATGTACTCTTAACTATTGAATTCTATATGCTACAAACCTCCTATAAGCTAAACCGTGAGGCATCTTGGACTATAAAATATTTTCATTTCCATTTCCAACGTATTCTTCTACTCTTCAATTATTGAATTCCATATGTTAACCTCCTATAAGCTAAATGGTGACGATAAAAGGATTTCATTTCCAATGTACTCTTAACTATTGAATTCCAAATGGTACAAACCTCCTATAAGTTAAATTGTGAGGCATTATGGACTACAAAAGATTTTCATTTCCAACTCTTCAATTATTGAATTCCATATGATAGAAGCCTCCTATAAACTAAATCATGAGGCATCGAGACTATCGTAGACTATTAATAAATTCCATTTTCATTTCCAATGTACTCTTCAACTACTCACCCTAGAAAATCACCATCATTCCTTTGACCAACTCCCCGCGTTTTAGTACAATGCATGTGATTTATTTGTATATAATGATGTGATGGAGCATAACAAGCAAGACGTGATCCCACTATCTAATCTTATTTCTTCTCTGTGCAATTGAGAGCTTTCGTGTTGTGGTTTGCTGTGTTTGTTGAGGGAAATAGTTTACAGCAAATATTGTGAGCTTCTTTTTCTTTTTCCCCATTTTCTGTTTTGCAGAGTTGAGATTTATATGGCTCCCAACAACCATTGGCCAAATCTGTTCAAATTGAAGCCTTCATCACCGCACCGTCAAATCAACACATCTTCAACAATGTCTGCCGAAAAGTCGTCTGTTGACGAAGGTTATCTCTCCCGCTTTCACTCTGCTGAGAAGCAGTGTTATTTTCTCTTTATAATGAGGGATTTAGGGTGCCTTTCATATATGAAATTTTATTGATATAATATAGTAATTCTCATTTGCCCAGCGTCTGTATATTTTATTTTAGGGTTTAGGGTTTAACTGCATAGTTTTTAGTCATCCATATTTCATGAGTAGTAGTTCACATGAACCCATCTCCAATATGAATGAATGGTCTAGTTTATTATGGTTATGACTGACACACTAACTGTTAAGCTCTTTCTTTTTATATATTCTGAATAATTTATTTTTCACTTCTTATTTTTGACAGGAACCCAAAAGCTGGAAAGCAACCAGCCAAAGGCAAGATGGAAGCCCCTTCTGGAGCAAATAGAAATTTTAGAATACATTTTCAAATCTGGAATGAAAAATCCCGGGAGAGAAGATATACAGAGTATAACTAAACTGCTCCAAAAATATGGGCATGTAGGAGAAATCAACATCTACTACTGGTTCCAAAACAAAAAGTCAAGAACCAAGAGAGAGCAGCATCTAGAATCTGCAAGTAGGCCTAGTTTCACGCCCGACATTAGAGAATTTTCATCCTCTCCATCTGCATTACTTCCTGAACAGATGAATGGAACTGCTTCTGCTCAATACCACAACGCGGGGACCATGGGAGGAGAAATACAGAGTGACAGCAGTGTCATTCATACTGGTATGCATTATATTATGTTGCGTAAATTCTAGTCGTAAGATATCTATAGAATATAGTCCTGTTTTGATTTAACAAATAGACATTTAGTACTCTCTTTTTTTGAGTTTTTTTCTGAAAGCATGTTTGTCACAACTCAGTTTTTGAATTCTAAATTTGAAAACTAAACATAAAATGTATATTCATTTAAAAATATAAATAATAAACAATTTATCAATGGATTATCATTGCATTATCATTAAAATAAAAGAGTGGAGGATGCATTATATTTTAAAATAAAAGAGTGGAGGATGCATTATCTTTAAAAAAAAAAGAGTGGAGGATGCATTATCATTTAAAAAAAAAAAGAGCAGATAAATTGTCTAGAATTGTGAGGAAGAAGGGGACTCATCTCTTGTTTGGAGGGCTGGAGAAACCTGTAAGTCTCCTCTTCATCATTCTGCCTTGTCTCTCTTGACAGTCTAGTTCTTGAAGTTTTGTTAATAAATTTATTCAATTTGGTATGATGAATTATCTTAGGCTAGTTACGAATTTGAAATCATTCAAGAATGAATTTGTGCATGGAGTTTGCTTAAATATTCATAGTCAAATTTGCATGCAGCACTTTCAATTATGTTTTGATGGATGTCTATACTCTGTCCTGATTTGTGCAACCCTGCAAATCAATATTTTTAGGCATTCGAGTAGTTAACATGCCCTGTTTGAGTATCCACGTTTTGCATTTATGTCTGCTAGAGCATTCTGGTTATATAATCTGACCAAAAAAAATTCCTCCTTGCTTTATGCTTGGACGGCTATCCATACCCTATTCCTGAGTGTCCATCCCTACCAATTGCATTTGCTCGAAAGTTTAAAAGCCTTTTTCAACCCATTTCGTGAAATCCTGCAATCATTTGCATTCCATGAGGTGACAGTTCTTTGAAGGATTTGGACATGCCGGCCAAATCGCCCCTTTCTGTTATGCTCTAAACCCATACTCTGTTCTTAAGTGCCCATTGGGCACAGGCAAGGATGACGTTGGGAAAGGTTTCAAAATTGTCTCCACACCTGCTAGTCACATTTGCTAGAATAAATCCACTTTGTGAATGACCTGCGATCATTGTAGTCCTTGAAACCACATTTCGTTGGGCATTATGTCAAACAGTCATGAGCTTTGTCTATGCTTCCTCATCTTACATATATGTCTACCAGGTCACTGGTAGTTGTATTATCTGACATAATTCGCCTTCCATTTGCTTGGGTAGAAGCCCATGCCCTGCTCCAAACACCCCACGCTAGCCAGGCGGGAAAGACATTGGCACAGGCTGGGAGGGTACTGACCAAGGTTGTCGAATTTGACTTTACCTCTATCAATTGCATTTGCCCCTAAAGTTTATAGAGCCTTGTCAACTAATCCATTTTGTGCACCTCCTGCAATCATTTGAGGCATTCTGTTAAATAGTCGACGTGCTTGGTCTGGGCTTCCTCATTTCTCATATATATATCTACCAGTGCATTTCCAAATTTCAATAACTGATGAAAATCCCATTACCATTATGCTTGACGTAAGTCCATACCCCATTCATGTACCATTATGCTTGACGTAAGTCCATACCCTATTCATGAGTGCTCCTTTTGGCATAGATAGGAGGATGTTGTTAAAGGTTGTGGAATTTGGCTTTATGCCTACCACTGCATTTGCTTGTCAGTTTCTAAAGCCTTTTCAACAAATCCATTCTAAACATATCCTGTCATCACGGCATTCTATGAGATCACATTTCATCGAGTCATTTTGTCAAACAACTCACATGCCTATTCTATGCTTCCACATTAGGCGTATATGTCTACCAAGGCACTTACAACTACAATATCTTACAAAAATCCCCTTTCTGTTCTGTTTTATGGCTGGAAATCTGACATGATGCACATCATTATAGTGCAAGCCTATTGTATAGATTGATTCATTTAGCTTCACTAATAATTTCCACAAGAAGATTGTCCCCTGTTTTAAAATGATGGAAACAGAACTCACTCTCACAACAATATCTCTTGCAACAATCTTGGATATAAATCTTATTGCAGTGGGGAAATCACCACACACTCGAAGGTCCTTAACAACTCTAATAGTTGTTCCATGGGGTATGTTTAACAAACCCAATGCAATTGCCACCATGGTGGCAGTGAATTAATTATTTTTCCTATTCTTCCACAGCATTAAGTAAATATCTTGAATCTAGAAAATACCTTGCTACCTTCATCTTCCAAGCCCATTTCTCCAACTTTGCATAAATCTCTTTGTCTACAGATGTGATCTACCTACTACACAAAAGCACGTGCCATTTTATGCCTTAGATCTAACTGCAGCTAGGGATCTTTTAATTCCTCCATTTTTCTCTAATCTCCTTACATTGAATCTCACAACACCTGCCCACTTCTGCATAGATGTTTGGGAGGACCTAAGTTGGGTGGCTTTTGTAGGATCCAAATAAAGAGCGGCTTCACTATAAATATTCATAAGCCTATATTCATATGTTATCTAAAGGCACCAAGAAAACACATACTTACAACTACTACAGTGACTGATATCCCACAAGAATGACTTAGTAGCCAAACTCATAAGTCACACTTTTAGTTTTACCGCTGTGTGTTGCGGTTAGTGGCTACATTATACTGAGTTACTAACCACCAGTGTACAAAAAAATGGCTCGGCAGCTAAACTAATATGTCATGCAATTAAGATGAGCATTGTAAGCTGTGAATAGGTTTAGGCCCAGTGGTCATATATATATTGGAGTGGAGCAGGCAAACCTTAGTAGTAGGTGTTCGAGGCACAATTAGATATGGGGATCAAACTAGGGTGTTACCATGACTTAACTGTAACTGTGAACAACATTGCATTAAATTAAGGAATGATGATACAAGATGAAAATTACTTGGAACACTTGTTTATTTGTATGTATAATGGTTATGGTTGCACTATAGATGGACTTTGTGATCAACAAATGTACCTACTAGCATTCTGAGTTCCCTCCACAGTTCTCTTTTCCACATATAGATAGTTATCCAATTAGGACTGAGTATTGTGGATAATATGTACATTTCAAATATACTACAGTGACTGATATCCCACAAGAATGACTTAGCAGCCAAAGTCATAAGTCACACTTTTAGTTTTACCACTGTGTGTTGCAGTTAGTGGCTGCATTATACTGAGTTACTAACCACCAGTGTACAAAAAAAAATGGTCCGACAGCTAAACTAATATGTCATGCAATTAAGATGAGCATTGTAAGCTGTGAATAGGTTTGTGCCTAGTGGTCAATATATATTTTGGAGTGGAGCAGGCAAACGTTAGTAGTAGGTGTTCGAGGCACAATTAGATATGGGGATCAAACTAGGGTGTTACCATGACTTAACTGTAATTGTGAACAACATTGCATTAAATTAAGGAATGATGATACAAGATGAAAATTACTTGGAACACTTGTTTATTTGTATGTGTAATGGTTATGGTTGCACTATAGATGGACTTTGTGATCAACAAATGTACCTACTATCATTCTGAGTTCCCTCCACAGTTCTCTTTTCCACATATAGATAGTTATCTAATCAGGACTAAGTATTGTGGAGAATATGTACATTTCAAATATGTTTTGTCAAGACATCGATTTTTAACTGATATTGTTCTATTTTCTTTCGTGTTTAAAACTGTTTGTATCTTTTATAGAAAAGCTTATTTGTTCTTGTGTGAATGTGATGTTTACTGTTCTTTTAAATTAGAGTTAAGTGGCTACAAACCTTTCAATGCCAACATCCATAGGGAGTATTATCTCTTGAGCTCTCCTACATATTAGAGTACAATAGTACCTCCCTAAATTTGTTTTGTACCTTGTGTGCCTATTTGATCCCTTTACACATGTTTATATACTTACTAAGTATAACACTAATATTTCCAATGGTATTAGTGCACATGGCTTTGTATTATGGTATTATATGATATCATTGATGTGCCAATATCAACATCGATTACTATGTTTTATACTTGACAACTTTGAGCTTCATGCATTTTTTATGCACTCATGGAGTTTTTATGCAAGGCTACACAACAATTTCTTACATAGTGGGATTTCTAATCTCTTTAATCTAATTGATCAATGTTGGAAGCATTGTGAAAATAATTATTAGTCATAGTGATAGTCATACCTTATGATTTCCTTTCCAACGGGTTCAAGCTTGACCAATTTTATGGGATTAAACTTGGCATATTAAGGATGGTCATTTTCTTTAAAAGGTTAGCGAATTGTTTGGTAGGGAGAAATTTATTGTTCTCTATGTTTATTTAATATAGATAAATCCAAATGATCTTCTCTAATTAGTCCATTTTGCATAAATATTTCAGTTAGTGTGCTACTTCAACGACCCTTTAAATTAAGTTGTAAATCATACTTACGACCATGGAGTCTATTTGTGTCCTCCATAGTATCTTAGATAATATCAGCTATGGGTTATGCTCTTAAGATAGTGTATTGTAGAACTCGATGTGATTTCTTGTGCATTATGATAGTTCTAGTTATGTACATAAATGCATATGACTAATCCAATGAGTGTTGGTTATGGAGCATTAGAGACCTAGATAGAAACAACTACATACTCAACTACGGTAAGAGTACCATGCTAGTAACTCATTAAGCAAATAACTTTATATGCACTAACTAAATAGTTTTACGAATAACCTATGTGAGCTCAGTGTCATCTTAAGAAAATTGCGGAAACTACCTTGTATAAGTGAGTAGCTAAATAGGTGAATGAAGTATGCTTCTTTGATCACTATGAGGGCTTGTAACAATATAATGGAATTGGGTTACTTATTAGGTAATAATGCATGTTCTGAGTAGAATTAAGATTATACATCTTTTAGTGTATTAAGTTGGTAAATATAGATGATGATTTAAATAATGATTACCATGATGCTCATTTGGAAAATACTTCAAGCATACTAACAAAAAATGAGGCTTACTGACATGTGAAATGTCAGATAGGGCAACTAGGCCGATCTAGAAATGCTATCTATCATGTGCTCTCACCTCGCTCTCACAGATTGTGGTGAAAGTACTAGGGGATCGAGAATGAACTTAGTCACTAAAATTACCTAATTTGGCTTGGGGGAGTAAGCTAGATTTCATGGGTAGACACCTTATAAGGATTCCTCCACACTAGGACTTTAGGTGTTTGTGGTAGTGGACTAACTTCCATCCCTGTTTCACCAAGTGGGTGGCAGCCGATGAAGAACTATCTGGGGCAGGGAATAACCCTAGAAAGGGCTGGGTACCCACTCACAGTTACATCAAACATAGTGCAAAATAGAACTACATGTTTGCATTCCCCGCGTTAGTCACATCCGAAGGAGGGGGCCTTGATTCAGTGGATACAGGGTATGTAGGTAGTCTGCACGGCGAAGGATGCCCCCAATACTCAAGTCCCTTGGATTTAGGGTTTCCTACAATTAGCATCGTGATCTTAATTCTCTGAGTAGTGATTACTGAGTTGTGTTAACATGAGATTGTTAAGTTAATTTTGTGCAGATGATAAGGATTAAATTACTAGAGGAGAAGCAAACTATCAAAAATGAATGCAGAATGTAATGCATGACTTAAGGTATGAACTAATCCGTTGTTCTTCTAGGTTATCTTACATAATGTACCTTCTCTCGTAATGTACTCTCTCTTCACTAGATTTAAAATTGGTGATCTTTTAAGAACCTGATGATTCTAGGAAACTAAATTTCAAGTTTCATCGCATTGCTATAGCATACATTAACCACTTCTGGAAGAATTTCACATTTCCTACATCTGTCAGATCAAAATTTTTATTCATTGGTATTTTTGAAATCAGAGTTTAATGTTATTTGATTTAGCATGAGTCGGGTCCTTACAATGTTTGTATGCTTTAAAAACATTCTATGCAGAATCAGGTGCGAAGAAACGAAATGCCTCTGTATTGACTGTATGCATGAATGGTATTCCATTTGATGCCTTGATGGGGCCTAGAAATTGAAAGGTTCTATATCATTCCTCTGGCAAGCCACTCCTTGTCAAAAGGGATTCATCTTGCGAGAATTGCAACATGGAGCCATATACTATTTGGCATTTTATTAAATATTTGTAGTTAAAGTGTGTTTAAGAAATTGTAGGAGATAAGTTTTAAATGTGCCAAGAAATAGATGAAATAGAGGAATGGTCAATTGAAACTTGTTTCCTGTGTTATAGAAGGTGCATGTCTGAAACAATAGATGAAATAGAGGAATGGCCAACTGAAACTTGTTTCTCGTGTGTCCTTGAAGGTGCATGTCTGAAACAGTAGATGAAATAGGGGAATGACCAACTGAAATGTGTTTCCCGTGTGTTCTTGCAGGTGCATGTCTGAAATAGAAGATGAGTTGCACACCAAAAAGTGCTTCCTTGTCTACTGCAAATAGGGAATTGTTCGGATTCAAAGGTTGTCTTAGTTAGGTTATGACATTAAATAGGCCCTTAGAGTATAGCCACTCTTTGTCTCATAAACTCATTGGCTGGCTTATAGAATGTGATCTTTTCACTACATGTCATTCTTACTTTTCTTATGTAGTGATTAATCTATATAAAATAAACCAATCACAAAAGAGAATTATTTTGGCTGTTGAACAAATATTAGTTTTTCTTAAGTCTCTGCCAAAATTTTAGTCAAAATTATTTTAAAAATCATTTATCAATGTTGTGATTGGCTCATAATTTGAGCTCTTAAAGAGCCCATTTTGCAGATTTACTTTTTTTAAATATTGTGTTTCCATTTTTTAAAGAAAGGAACGCCCAAATTTAGAAGTAGGAAAAACTAAAAAAAAATTAAAATATATTCAACACTAATCTTACCTTGCCAAAAAATTAATTGAATTTATTTTATGGAAAGAATTTGTTGAGGAGTCACTATGTATAGAGATATAAGCATTAAATTTAGGCTATTAATAAGCAAAACTTATTAATGTTTGCCACCCAATTCCATTTCCACTTCCACTATTTTTGAAATATTTCCTTCTATCTTGAGTAAATTGATTCTACTTCAAAGAATACTACAAATGTTGTATAAATGTTTTTATTGCTATGTAATATAATGTAATATTGAACTATATGGTATGATTAAATGTGATTTTTTAATTTAATATAATCTCTGCTATTAATGATATCTTGGATGCAAAAGGATCATTTGTGAGTCTAATTCCCAGGGGGTGGTGAATTTGTTGAATATGTTGAATAGATAGCATTTCGCTGATGTTAATTGGCACTTAGCTTTGGTTGTTAAATAGATTCTTAATTTGAGTGATTCTCTGGATTCTGTTTCTTTCATTCATATTCCTAGAGAATGGAACAGAGTAGCGAATTGTTTGACCAAATGGGCTTCTAATCACATGGAACACTGGAACATTGTGGATTGGGGTCAATTACCCCTAGAGCTATCTCAAAAGTTGGATAATTTAGTGGAACTTGAGAGCACTGAGTAATGCCTTTGCTTTGTACTCATTCTTGTTTGAATAAATTTTTACCCTTTTTAGTAAAATATAATTATTTAATTTATCATATTTTTTATTTAATGTACTGTGAATATAATTGAAGTATATGATGTGATTAAGTATTCACACTTAAATATAATATGGTATGATTAAATATGATTTTTTAATTTAATATAATCTCTCCTATTAATATTAATATAATTATTTAATTTATCATATTTATTTAATATGACCTGAATATAATTGAAGTATATAATATGATTAAATATGATTAAGTATTCACACTTAAATATAATATGGTATGATTAAATATGATTTTTTAATTTAATATAATCTTGCCATTAATATTAATAGAATTATTTAATTTATTATGTTTTATTTAATATATAGTGAATATAATCGAAATATATAATATGATTAAATATAATTATGTATTCACACTTAAATATAATAAAATATTGAACTATATGGTATAATTAAATATGATTTTTTAATTTAATATAATCTCTATTATTAATATTAATATAATTATTTAATTTGTCATATTTTATTTAATATACTGAGTATAATTGAAATATATAATATGATTAAATATGATTAAGTATTCAGGCTTAAATATAATATGATTTTTTAATTTATTTATTTCATATTATTGGTAATATTATTATTTTACTATTACTACTATCATTATAATTATTAATTGATTAGTTTTTTCTCCAACTTGAGCATGCATAGAGGGGGGTTGAGGATCCTTTAGAGGACCTTCCACAATATAATGTTGTGGAAGGGCATCTTTCCACCATGTAGCTTGACCACCCGAATTGTGCTTGGAGTTGGGACATTTAGTAGTGATGTGTGGTGTTTCATTATTATTAATTGAAGTATATAATATGATTAATTATGATTGGTATTCAAGCTGAAATTTAATACTAGCAATTGCACAAAATTTACGTGTAACAAATTAGCCCATAGTCATGATGAAGAAAACAAGAATGGTGTGAAATGGATTGAAAGAAAAGAAACGTGTTGGAAAGAACAAGATTGAACAATAATGTTTACTTTTATTGATATTTATTAAAGCTTTTTGAAATATAAATCTATCACAAAAATACTGAAATAAAGGTGTAGTTATATTATTCCATCTAATTTTTACAATGACGATTGAGAAATGGTGTTTGATCTATGTTCTATTCACCTACAAAAGAAATTATGAGTCTATGTAACATTATTGTGAGGAAGTCAAGTAGAATTCATTAGAAAACAAAAGAAAATACGTGATACCTGAATGTGTTAAGATGATAATAGTTGTAGGCAAGCCTCTTCTTTCCAAATAGTTATTTATGTATGTTCTGTGTTTCACCTACAATAAAAAAAGAGTTTAGGTAACATTGTTGTGAGGATGTCAAGTTGAATCTGTAAGAAAAACCAAAGAAAATGCATGTACCAGAATGTGTTAAGAGGACAATAGTTATAGGTGAGCCTCTTCTTTCTTCCTGATGATGGTGTAAGGGTTGTTCTACATTTTAGAGTATTATTCAAAACTGAATGCAAGTTCTATGTGAAGACTTTCTATGGATTGACTCTAGATATAGCTATAAATGTCAAGCCTTGTCTTTCAATTTCACCTATGCTTATTGTAGCCTTGTTCAATGTGAGGCCTTGGGATTTATGGATTGATATCGCCCAAGCCATGGTCAGGGCTATTTGTCTACGACCACCACATGTTATAGATATCAAAGGTATATTCGTTGGTCTTTCCATGTCCCATGTTGGGCTATTGTAGGTATCAAATTGAACCACGACGTACATTGGCAAGTCTGGCAGTTTTGAGTTGGTATTGTAAACAATAGCTTTGACTTCGCCCAATGATCCATTAACAAGTCCTGCTTCAGTCCAAAAGTTTGTTGTTAGCATCACCCTTTTGCCTATGCATAGGAGCACCTCTTGTTGGAGATGATCATCACTAATATCATTGTTTTCTTTTTTATGTGTATTCTGTGCTACACTAAGTGCTACAGGAAGATTTAGTAGCTTCAACATCTTTCTATTATGTAGCATGGCAAAGTTATTGGTGGCATATAGATCCATGGAGAAGTTAAATTATTCTTGTTGTATTTGAGTTAGTGATTTATTTGTGTGATTCATTAGTGTTTCCCAGTCATGCTACATTAGTTTTGCTTCACGTATGTTTTGTAATATGGCACGAAATTCTTTTTAGGCTTGACTATCACCTCCTTGACAGAATATTGTTTCTAATGTGACAATTGTGATAAATGTTTCCCATAACATCCTTGTAGTTGAGTGTGATGCATAAATTGGTTTATCCATTACAGGCAGTAGTTGTGCAAGGTCACCAATAAGGATAATGGATACACCACCAAAGCATTGGTGTTGTTGGTGGGGGAATGCCTCACACAGATGAGTGTCTATTTTAATAACAACTTTGGGCTTATGAAGCTCATCTTATCTATGAGGATGCATTTAATGTTAGGCCTCTCTTCTTCGAATAGTGTAAGAGCATTTCCTTGTAATGGTCTCATTTATCTTAATGGAATTCTAAGACCTACATAGATTGTGGTGGCACGCATTTTGTAAGCAATCACTCCTATAGGGACAAGCAAGAGTAGTGGACTTTTCTTGTTCCGATTCAATTTGTTCAAAGTACTCTTGATGTAATAGATTATGTATGATTTTCTAGTGCCTCTTGTTCCTTGAACAATCATATGCAAAGGTTGTTTTGAGCATGGATCCCTATAGTGTTGCAAAATGGTGCCTAGTGCAAGTTCTTGCTTTGGTGCCAATTGGTAGCTTGGTTTAGTGAATGATGAGGAACAATAGTCATGTTGCATGCATGAATTACTTGTGGTTATGAATGGAAGGACACTATCATGTAAATTCTAGGGCATATTGTGTTCATTCCGTGCATTGTTGATGTCAAAGTATCCTCTACCAAGTATTTATAGCTCATTTATGTTGACATCAATAGTTAGACCCATTTGTGATAGTAATTTCCACTCATACATGATGATGGTTTCTTGGGCCAATGTTCCATCAACATCATCATTGTTTTCTTCATTGACATTCTCCACTTGTGTTATGCGGTCAACATGCCAAGGATAGTATTTGTTTGCATCCATGTCTCTCCAAATTGCTATGATTTCTTGTTTTGAAAGACCCGTGTCTGTCTCTATATGTCAGAAAGGCTTGTACAAGAGGAGCTCACTTCAACAAAATGTTTCAAAATATTCTGATTCTTCCATTGGAATACTATAGAAGCAAGGGAATACATTGATAATTACATTTTGTTTCCTCTTCTGCCATTTGCTTCCTTTGTGATGAGAACAAAATGAGAACATCACTGCTGATTCTATTAGAGAAACACTCTCTAACTCAATTGGTCATTTTGTATAGGAGTTTATGTAATTAGTTGCCAATTCATATTCATCCACCTTTCTTGTTATATGTTGTAGTACTTTCCTACCAACAATTAATGATACAAAGGTTCGACTAGAAGGGACAAGAGTTAATTTTTGCAACATATGGCAGGTTTCTTGTGCTCCTATATCACGATCTACACTAATCTCTGTCATGAACTTGTGATATGCTATCAAAGCTTCATCCTCACTTTTTCCCTAATTTGATATTCTTGTCAACATCTTGACACAACTTTCTGACCTCCTCTCATCTTTTGAGGCATACTTGGAAATATACTTGAGAACAAGTCTTTGTGAAATTATAGGTTGACATTCTATGTCAGCTCTCCATATTTTAAGTACCTTTGGGTTGTGGATGACTAATCTATCATCATTTCTAGTCATTTCATAAGTTGTTTTGCCTTCATTGTCACATATTAAGGTGGAAATGTTCAGTCCATGGAGCTTTATAACGACATTCGACATTCTTCCCCTTCTTGCATAAACAAGTTCCCTCACTACATTTGGTGTGGCTATGTACACGATTGACTAACTCCTAATAATCTTTCATGGGGTTAGTAGATAACATCTATGTTGTATTTAGTAAGCATAGATCATCCAGAGGAGATTGATATGTTAGATTTCTCCTTTGGGTTGCACTACGACGATTCCAGGCACTAACATATTTGTCAAAGAATTCTCTAGCTCTCTCTAGTTCAACAACATTGTTCCAATCATGTTTATCCATATCCGGTTCATTTTGTCAACCACAAGAACCAATGTACATGAGTAGATCCTTAATGTTGCCACTCATATCTGTACCAATAATCTTTTTTCTTGATCATTTTCTCTATGACTTCTTCATGAAATATCGTAAATCATTGGTGTAGGTACAAGGATGTTGTGTGTGTGTTTTGAATTACATTTTCTGTGAACTATTTTCTCAAGTAGTGTATTGATGCTAGGTTGTCCATACTAAATAATGTATGGAGGTTAGTCCATTTTGTATTAGTGGTGCTCAACATGAAGAATATTGTAGGAGATCCTAACTGGTTGATCATATTTGTTAGTTCAGAACAACACTTTCTCTAATATGATCATGTTCCTCGTAGAGAAGTGCCAAAATGCATGAGTTGCTTAGCTAATTAACTATCAAGGACATTGTGTAAGTTTTGGAGGAGATCTCGTATGGTAGTTAGTATGTTGTCTTCCATATTTTTTTCACAAAAACTAAAGCAAGTTGTTGGCTATGATGACGCATTATGAGATTGTAGAGGAAGTAATGAAATCTTACATGTCTTCCAAATCTTTTATCATGATATCTCATAAGGTGTAAAACATATTCATGTATAAATGCACTTCCCTAATTCTGGCTTGTAGGGGAAGTGCAACCACATTTGGGAAGAGTGTGGGAAAGGTCATGCCTAGTAGCCCCTCAGTATTGTACTCATTTATTGGAGAAGGGCTAATTTTAGGCCAAGGGATGATGCTAACATTGTCAGAATGTAGTTGTAAGGTTTCTTTTATGGCTTCTATCTCTCGTTGTCCATCCGGTAACCTTGGAATAAATGATGATGAATACTCAGATTCATTGTATGGATCATATTCTTGGACATGACTTTCTACTTCTTCCACCATCATTTCTTCATTATTTGTTGTAAACCTTTGCAACATGTCTGAAACATCTGTGCTAGTTTCAGGCAGCAAGGTTAGTGAGTCAATATTGATTTCAATATCCTTGCAGTATGGATCATTTTTTATCTTGTATTCAAGGACATTCACAATGTGGGATCTACTTACATAATAGTCATAATGATTTCCTTTAGTGTGGAATTGTCTAACTATCAAAACTTCTAGGTCCTCAAGTCTACGTGGGAGAGATTTTGCTATTGTTGTAATATCTTGGGGAAAACTTATTGTGTGGCCACTGTATTTGTACTACCCTCTGCGAGCATGTGTAAACTTGTAGTATTAGACTCACTCATGCTATAAGCATCTCCTCCACTTGAGTAAGCACTTTGAGGAACGTGGGTTGTTCACCTAGGTCTAACTTGTTAGTTGCCAAGAATCGATGGACCCCTTTCTCACTAAAGCATCGAGTAGAAATAGGATTGGCATTAGATGAACAAATTAGTATACCAGGATAACATTCTTTACATCATGTATATGTCTGCAAGTTAGACAGTGAATATATTCTATTATGGAAACATTACATTGCTTGTAAGGAATTTGTGGCACTTGTTTCTTCATTTACTAAGTTTTCGGTTCTATTTATAAACATTGGTGTTGTATTGGATGTGGAATAATTTTCTCTTTGTCATTTAGCCATTACATTTTCTGAATCATTTACAAGCATGGTTTCTTCCTTAGATGTTGATGATGGATTTATTGATCTGTGCAAATTTTTCTGTAAACGTTGGATGGGATGATAGGCACATATTTGGTCTTTATTTCAGGTGTAGTATAAACAACTTGCCTTTTTTTTTTGAGTTTGGAATCTGACACGACCCTTGGAGAACTATCAATGGCTGAGCTTTGCATAATGTTCCTAGAAGAAAATATAAAATTTATTATTGCATCTAAAAGAAAAAATTAATTCCATTTTTTAAAAACAAAAATAAAAATGCATAGGTAATTTAAAAATCAATCAAAAATCTAACTCTATTCCCTTCTAACCTAGGATCCAAAAGTTAAAAATTAATTTATTATCTCAATACGAAAATTGGGAAGAAAACAAGAATCATAAAAGATTAAGAAACCTTACCTAGATTTCTGCTGATACCACTGGAAAAGAATTGCAGATAGGTAGGTTTTGAGGTCTACAAAATCTGCATTTCTGCACAAATATCATTTAGTATTTTGAGTACACTAGTCTTTCATAAACACTCAATAGAACAGTTGCATACAAAACCAATTCACTAATGGTTTAAAAAAAATGTACAGATTGATAGTGAAGAAAACTGATCAAAATTCCAAAGACTATTCTTGTGACTGAGAATGCATTTACATATATCCGTAACTCCTTAGCAATGGCAATTCACTTAGAGAGCAAGTATAAGTTAACAAGTAAAGTTTGCTTCCACACAGTATTTTGTTAACACGATTTAACAAATTGACAAAAAATTAACCTTTGATTTTCATTTTTGCGAAGTAATTTAATTTTAGTGCTACATTTTACAAGATTTTCTTAAGAACACATTTGAGATTTTTAAATTTTGTTACTTGGTTTCGGTTCAAACTTCAATTTATGTTGATGACCATTGGTTGTGGATATATTGCTTGATATTCAGGAGTTTATTTCTTGTGGTCCATCACCCTTGTTAAACTTTCAATAAAAGGATGCCCACACAAGTTACATTGAGATTGCTAGAGAAATCAGTCAACACACAAACAAGTTACATTTCAGATTGATTTCTAATGATTTTTTAGATTTTCTTGAAGGATTGCTAGAGAACTCATTCAACATAGACATAGAAGAAGTTCTTTGAATGGTATATAGATGAGGGAAAATAAATCATTAGAAATCAAACAATGCCCTATAAGATTTTTTAGTTCATTTCTTTACACATTCAATAAATGAAGGTACAGTTACAAATTCTTGAAATGTTTGCCAATAATTAAAATGGTGGAATTTCTTAAAATGCTTAACATATAGTTTGCATATGGTCTTCCCTTCCCATTTTATTGAAGCTAAAACTAAGCCCTGAAGCAAGATCTAATTTTACTGATAAAAGTGGAATTGAAGCTAAATTGATCCATCAACTAAAACTGCAATTAGTCCTCATCAGTTAGCTAGGGATTCATCAAGTGTCTGCAATAGTAGTATATTCAAGGCATTTCAGAGAGTGGATATAATCATGGATCCTCTTTAAACTATAGGAAGTTATAGAAAAGAGCTTGAATTGATGAAAAAGAACATAGATTTTGAAGCCCCCCAAAAATACATGGACTGATTCTGAAGGCCCAAAAATATAGGATTAAGTCTCAAGTCTTCTTACATGAGTGAATATTTTTTAAATCTTAGAGCTTTATATCATATTTTCTGCTTGCATATCTAGTGGGTAGGGTGCAAGCAAGGGGAGGAAAGAGAATGTTCAATTTTTTAGTTAATTTAATTCTTTTTGGAAAAATGCATTTCATGTCCTCACACACATGTAACATAATTACTTATATTAGGAGGCATATTTAATCCTTAGTCATTCTCATTCAGATGATAGGGTCTTGAAGGAGGTCTGAAACATGGATATGGTTCCTCTCTTCACGTAATTATGTCCATAAACTCTTTTATCTAAACATCAAAACAGAGTAAAATAGTAGAAGATAGTTTTAGGTCTTAGCTACACCCATGCAAGGTTTGGAGAATGAAACCCCTAAAAGATAAAAGGGTAAAGTACATTTTACATGAAAACATGGCCAATGTTTTTAGATGGGCCTATCTATTTTTATGATTTTTTTCAAAACAAATAGTAGGTGCTTCCTTACTTGAGACATGACCCAGATGAAGAATTTAAAAAATTACTTTTTGTATTGCCTCCATTTCTACATCAACTATCAAATCTTATGATTTAGAAACTACAATCAGACATACGCAGTCAATTCAATTGCTCAATGGAATAAAATTGTATGCCCAGCTGGTTTGCGCTCTCCAAACATTCACCTTTGGCTATGGTGTATCTAGACACTCTGGTATAGGGAGTACATCCCACAGCTGGAATATCTACTATAAGGAATTTTCTTGCCCCGGTGCAATAAAGCATCTGTCAAGTCACATTCAAATCATGATATTGTTCTTCCACAAAATTATAGAACTTCTTTTAAATAATATGTAAAGTGAGAATTCTGAAACTTACTACTATGTATTGATCAAATTTGGAGAGCAGCAATGTAATAATCCACTCAATGTAAATAATATGTAATGTGAGAATTCTGAAACTTGTCTGCCTGAGCTACCAGGCAATAATCCACATCAAATGAACATAACACTTTCAAAAAAAATTGACAAGGAAAAAAGATTCTCCGACAGTTTCTTCCCACTAAATAGCCTATGGGCTAATTATTTTTGAATTTATTTATTTCATATTTTATTATTGGTAATAGTATTATTTTACTATTATTACTATAATTATTATTATTAATTGTAGTATATAATATGATTAAGTATTTATGCTTAAATATAATATGATTTTTTAATTTATTTATTTCATATGTTATTATTGGTAATATTATTATTTTACTATTATTAAACTATCATTATAATTATTAATTGATCATTCTTTTCTCCAAGTTGAGCATCATAGAGGGGGATTGACGATGCTCTAGAGGACCTTCCACCATGTAGCTTGATCACCTGAATTGTGCTTGGAGTTGGGACATTCACTAGTGATGTTAGATTTAAGATAAACAATTGAGAGGGGGGGTGAATCAGTTGTCCAAAACTTTCTTAAAATTACTTACTTAAATCCTTTTCTTAATTCAGCAGCATAATAATAAATCAATCATGGAACCATAAAGCAACAAATCAAGAATAGAAACACATTAACACATAAGACACCAAGATTTTTGACGTGGAAAACCCGGTTAAGGGAAAAATCATGGGGTGACTAACCCAAGATTGTATTCTCTGTTAGAAGGATAGTAAGAACAAAATGGCACATGCCAATTAGGGCTCACTGCCTGAGTACACTGCTCACAAGAGGCCCACTACCTACAGGAGACATACTGTCTATAGAATGATAAGTATTACATACTTGAACTGAAGAATCGCATCTTCACCATGCTTGAGTCAGTTCCATTTAAGCTCAATACTTCTTCTCTGCCTTTCACTCTACTCCTCTCTACCACAAACTCATCTCAACAAGACACTCTTGAAATGACCTTACAACTCTTTATTTATAGAAGACATCCACTTAGGGATAATCATTCAAGTCGACATACATTACAAAGCAAATACATAAATACAACATGACTTATTACAAAAAGACTTCATGCGGATCAACACACTGTTAGCCACATAGATCTGAGGCTTCAATCCTTCTTTTAGGAATACACCATTCTTCATAGAGCATCTTCAAGATCATCAGCAGGAAGTGTAACTCATCCAGTCAGCCAAACTTATGAAGAACATCATCATCCAGAAGTAATTCTTCAATTACTAGCTCAATCTTTAATGCGGACCACCAACATGAACTGGACACAATCCAAAGACCTCCACAAGCTTTCCTGAATCACCAAGAACATCCACACTACTTCTACTTCCGGAAATCATCCTCTCCCTCATCTTGAATCTCAAGAACATAGTCTGTCATCACTGTCATATTGGAATAGATACTTGTGGACCTCCAAACTATGAACCAATTGAGTTGACACTTCACATTTACTTCTAAACATTCCACCAAATCCACAAAATAGGATATTTCATTTCTGGATCTCAACGGACCTATCTGTGTCACTCTGTCACCTCTAAACATTTGCCAGAACTGATTTTACTTAAGTGGTCATAACTTCTTTAGATCTTCATGCAGACCTCTGAGATCTTTACTAGATCATCTTAAGACACATATATACAAACCCTTTGAAGTGCCTCCTCTGATCTTCACCTTAACTGGGATCTTTAGCTCACTGTCTTCACTGTTCTTCTCTGTTTCTAATTAGGACTAATTTTCTCAATATCTTTAGTACACAACTCATCCAATCCTTATCATTAATGTAACAGGAGTATGTTGACATCAATGGCAACATCAGTTAGGCCCATACTTGCAATAGATGTGTCATGTTTCATTATTATTAATTGAAGTGTATAATATGATTAACTTTGATTTAAATTTAATATGATTTTTTAATTTATTTATTTCATATTTTATTATTGGTAATATTCTTATTTTACTATTATTACTATCATTATTATTAATTGAAGTATATAATATGATTAAGTATTCTTGCTTAAATATAATATAAATTGAACTATATGGTATGATTAAATAATCTTTGCTAATTTTTTTAAAAAGGGGGGTAAAAATTTATTGAATTGCAAAGATAGAATACAAAGCCAAAGGCATCAGGCCCGCATAGAACCAACAAGAGTCCCACCAGGAACCCCAAGAAAGCCAACTACCTATTCATATCCTCAATAATTATCTTTTATAAAACCAGAGTATGCTTTGGTGATAGATGGTCCTTCTTGTGACCCACCTTAGCCAGTTTCTTTGGAGGCCCCCTTTTAAGGGTATTTGGCTGAAGACCCAAGGTGTGCATAGATTCACTGCCTTTACCCAAATCCAAAGCCTCCTTCCCCTTGAAGGAACTAGATTAGCCAAATCACCCACATCTTTTATGAATAAAGCCCCATTTTATTTAGGATCACTTGGTAGTCAGGAGGATAAATCTGTAGCTAGTTGATCCTCTTGCACAACTACCAAAGATAGATTGTGAGTATCAATTTTGCGGTCTTTCGGCAAGGCTACTCCCACAGATCCAACCTTAGCAAGGAACTCCATGGGAATTCCCTCCTCCTGAACTGAGTCCTCCAAAGAATCAAACTGATTAAAGACCCCATCAGATTGTCTGTCCTTAAGGGTTCTATTTAGACCTCTCCCCTATTATGGGGCTTAACTGAAATAAATCCCTCCTTATCTACAACTCCATCAACCAAATGAGCCTTCCCTTTATTCTTCTTAGGACTAGAATCAGAAGAAGCATTAGCTGCAGTTGACACTTGAGAGAACCGAGGGCATTTCCTTTGCAGATGCCCATATTCATGACAAAGTTGACATCTAAAAGGAAGGGTTTCATAGTAAAGCTACTGGATCCAAGAAGAGGATCCAAGACAAATTTCCACAGAATCTAGAAAAGGGTTATTTAAATCAATTTCTACACAAATGCTTATTTAAATCAATTTCTACACTAATACCGGCATAAGAAATTACCTTTCAGTCTAGAGTTTTCTGAGCCAAGTCAATCAGCTTACCAAGCAAAAGCGCAATCATATGCAGAATGTCATTTCTCCAAAACTCAGGTGGAAGCCTAGGAAGACAGACCCAAATGGGGACCTTTGTAAGGAGCTCCTCAACCAAGTTGAACCCTAACATGCCAAGGTTTCATGAAAAGCCCAACCTGATTGAAGAAATAAGGATCACCTTCAAAATCCCTATTTATGTCTGCCATGCACATAAACACAACCAAAAAGTAATTATTGGCAACCATCATTAGCTCCATATCCCCTTTGGGGTTCGAAACCTATTGAGTCCAAGATTCTAGAGTTGGCAATGAAAGGTTAAGGCCCACAAACTTACAATTTAGAGCATGATTTCTCAAGTACTCTACATCCTCTGAGACTAAATATAGCTAGATCATCAAGACATGATGCTCTTGACTTCTCTCCAGATAACCATTTACTTTCTTGATTCTAGGCAAGCCACTCATAGAAGTAGTGCCCACGCGTGTCGATAATTTCCCTAGGTGCTCCAAAGTCCTTGCATGCAAAAAAGGAGACAGATCTACCATATCCATGTCTTCAGGGATCTCCACATTTGGGGATACACCACCTTTCTCCATAACAAAAAACCCAACCGGATGAACAAACAAGAAAAATAGGAGAAGGGATTCACAAACCCCAAGCCCCAAAGCATTAAAGCTCTACTGATCAGAGAAGATCAGGGATATTCCCCTACACCAATAAACCCCTTCACATAGCAAAGAGAGGGGAAAGCAAATAGTAAAAACTGAATCAACCACCAACATGGTGTCATATGGATTAAAACTGTCCCCAGGATCAAATGGCAACAATTGTCCCCAAAAGTGCACTAGAATAGGGATAAAAAAGCTAAAAAAAAGTGCAGCTAGGGTTTCCTCTAGCCCGCAGAGCAGACACAAGCTTCCACCATTGTCATCTTTTTGGGCTAGACTATAATCTAAATCTCAAATAATCTCTATTATTAATATACCTTAATCCTTTAATTTTCTTACTAGTCTATTAATTAAATATGGTATGATTTTAAATAATTAGCCATATTATTTAACTTTATATTCAATTAAATTAACACTTATATATGTTGGTTTATACATGCTACAACTTACACATACATTGAACTGGCATGTTTCATGTCTTGAATCCCTTCATAGTCGTACATCAAATACTATAATGAGGAACCCTATTTAATCATACCAACTAAACTCCAACTACACATATTCAAACATATTTTATTTAATATACAGTGAATACAATTGAAGTATATAATATTATTAAATATGATTAAGTATTCACGCTTAAATATAATACAATATTGTGATCTTTTCACTACATGTCATTCTTAAATATGGTATGATTAAATAATTAGCTCTATTATTTAACTTTATATTCAATTAAATTAACACTTATTTATGTTGGTCTATACATCCTACAACTTAAACATACATTCAACTATCACGTTTCATGTTTTGAATCTCTTCATAGTAGTACAACAAATACTATAATGAAGGATGAAGGGTAGAAACATAAAAGAATTGTAGAATGCTAAATAGAGATTCACAATCACATGACACAAGATTTATCTTGGGAAAACCCTAAAAGGGAAAAATGAGCCTCAAAAGATAACTCGTCATATATATCATTAGATCTTCCAACACTTTACATCTGCCTTCAGGGATTTCTTACATGTTTGGCCATAGCCCAAGGTGTACAATAAGAAAATATAGATAGATCATCGCATTATCATCTTGCTCCCCTTATACTTCCTCCAATCTTTGTTGCCATGCAGTCTTTCTCTATCTCCTCACCCTTCCCTGCTTTGAAACAATCTTAAGTCATGATTATATATCATTCTCAAGTCTCCCAAATCATTTATGTCAACTACAAGGTGGTGCATAACTCTATGCCATAGGAAACATGTAGTCAGCCTTGTATACACACATCAACCCCAAGTTATATGTAGTGATGTAGGAGTGAAATTACACCATGTGTTTCATATCATTGTTACCAATTTTTCTTATAGCCCAAATTGGTAGAGCTAGAGTACATTCAGTTCATTTTAGCTATGAAAGTTTTAACATTTTCTGCTATAAGTTATTTGCATAGTTGGAATCTTTCAGAGATATTTAGTTATGTTGTAGTTCAGCTATTCAACAAAGAGAAAGAATTTTCAGATCATCATTCATTTGTAGAAGGATTGTTTGAAAGATAAGTTATTTCATTTCACTACAATGATTATTCATTTTATAAATGAAATACATAAAAGAAATAAACATTGAATTGAATGAAAGAATGATAGATAAAATGTCCCACACAAGCCATGGGAATAGCTAAACTATTACAGACATAGAGAATACACTATGCAACTGAAGATAAGAAGGGAAGAACATATCCATCATTGCATGTTTCAGGGTCTTGGTCTGATCTTCATTGCAGCTGGATCCTCTTCGCTCCTGATCTCTGAGAGAACCTACAGGATTGGAAAAAGTTATGTTAGAGCTCCGAATATGGTTTCCTATGTACCTATCAACAGAAACATAATGAATTGCCTATGGTGTACTATCTGACATCAAATCATTCACATGCAAGAGAAACTAAAAGAGAAACAACCATTGAGCTTCAATGTTTTTTTGAACTAACATGTTTGTTTCATGTACAAGTATAGGATAAGTCATCCAGCTATTTGAAGACATATCAGCATGTGGTGTAAATTGGGCTCCAACAAAGGTTGAGCCCAGCATGTTGCCCCTGAATCTCAAAGGGGATGGAATGCAAAGCATACACATTGACTTCAAGATATATTATGTTATTGTATTAACCAAAGTATATGAATCTCAGGCTCATTGCGCATTTATGACTGTCAGTTCAATATGGAGAAGTAAGAGTCATAAATGAGCATTGAGATAGCTCAGTGATGTCTAAAACTAAGTACACAACAACAATGATCAAAATAGAATAATCAAGTAGATCATGTGTACAGATGGAGCTCAACTCTCATTAAATGCTTTTGCCATTATAAAGAAGAGAATTTTTTTTCTCTTGTCTCAAGAGTGACATGAAGTATGTTTATGTTTATCTCTGTTTACCATGAACATCATAGATCCATGTATGGGATAGCCATAACATTAGGTATAATTCCAACATTTGTATGCTAAATAATTGCCAATGGCCAACATCATTTAGTGATGTATGACTATTTTAGTCACATGATAGCATGAGAATAGTATCCGATATATGCATGATTGACCAAACTGAAGAGTATAGATGGACAGCCATAATGGTATAATTACAAGATATACATAGTGCATATTGCCTTTGATAGTCAAGATGTAGTTGTAAATGGTGTCTACATGTTATTCATGCTAGTAAAGTAGAGGAGCACAAATATCTCATCCATCAAGTGGATCTTCGTAGAAATATGACTGTGTGAATATCAAATATACCTTGCCAATGCAATGCTACAGGAGGGTTCAAGTTAAGATAACAGCATGCACTCTATCTGTCATATTTCATCATAGCCAAATAATGGATTCTCGATATTCATAATCAATCACAAAGCATCAAAGAAACATTTATATTTTGACTGTAAATGATCATCAAAAGAGAATGTGCTAACACAACATGGAGGAAGAGAGCATATCCAGATGAATAAGTGAATCTGAATTGGTTTTGCATATACAGAAAATGACAAATGAAACTCAATATAAATGGTATGCTCAAAACCTATCTAAAATTTTAGTATTCATATACCGCTACAAGAAGGAACAATAAAATCATTTATATGTTATCTTGTAGTGGATTTGTTATAAGTCCATGTCACAACAAAAGAGCATCATTATCATATAGTGCAGTTGAAGCTATGGACAAATGCCATGATAAAAATGTATGCAGAGGAAAGAAGACATATCTTGTTGTTCTAAGATGGAGCAACACATAATAAGGTCACATGTGGAGTCATTGGCCTTAAAGAAAAGAAGAATATACTAGATTGATATTGATAGTTTGCATCACATGTAATGGTTTCATCTCAGATCAAGATACTTTGACCAAATGAAAAAGACAATGGTCACATATACAGGAATGTAGAGTGAGTATTTCCTCATTAAAGATCAAACCCATTTGGGGTTTCTTTTGAAATTAAAATACAAATAGAGAGGGGGTATGAAATCTTTCAAGTTTATATAAACATTGAATGCTCAGAGATATAGAATGGAGCTCGCGGCCTATAATAGAGTACATAGTTCTTTGCAATAGAAGTAAAGCCCGGGAGTTCATTTGTATAGGGTTTCAAGATAGATACAGAAATAAATGATAAAATGGAACTATGTTTTCTTAACCCATCTAGGGTTTCATTTTGAAAATGATTATAAAATGTATGTTTCTAGTCATGGCTAGAACAAGGTGAACCCATTTAAGATTTCAAGCTATAGGTGCATAAAATGGAGAGATTGCCAATCATAGTCATGGTCCAGTAATGGAGTAAGCTTTTTCACCAGTTACAGAATAACCCACCTGGGGTTTCAAACCAAAATTGTAGATAAAGAAAGGAGAACATGGAGTTTAAGCCCATACACATACAAATATTTAGAAGTACAGTATATGGCTGTGGGTTTTAACCCACAAAATCTATAGAATTCCAGCAAAATGGTGAAGAAATCAAGAAATATATCTAGAGTTCAAAATTGAAGAACTCACATTGATTGATATACAAAGCCATGGGTATTTGACCCATCTTTTATTTTTTACATTACCTTCGAAGGAACCTTAGAGATGCAGCCATGGTGGCCTGAGCACATGGAATAAAATGACAAAGAAATAGAGATTAAAAAGTGCATAAGAAATAGCCACAGTTGCATCCATGAAAGCTAGGTTTTGCTTCATGAAATGAAGGAAAATGATCAAATTTGCGCAAGAGGAGTCTTACCTTTTGTTTTTTGTAACAATCTATGATAGATCCAATGAAATCTATCAAGAAAATGTAGAGGAGTTGAGCTTTTTTCCAATCCAAACCCTAGCATGGCAGTGGCCTAGATGCAGAGAACATTTTCTCTCGAAAGTTTGAAGTCAAAATGAGGCCAAGAAAAGAGGGCAAGGTCTTTTTGCTTTAGGGTTTACATATGCCCTAATTCAATCAATGGGCATTTTATCACATTCAAATCATTTTTATTGCCAAAGTAGTACCCCTCATGGTATCATATTTGTCCTAATGCCTAAGTCTTAAGGCTTAGAGTGGTATCGAAACCTTCAGCCTTGTGTATTCCATGTTAAGGTTTGATACTTTAAAAACTCATTTCGTTCCCTTTTGGAGATAGGTCATATGCCTTGGAGGCTATTTGCAAAGCTATTTGGAGGGTAGGCTTTATTGGCCTCTTTTTATGCTACACATATATGCCTTGATATATTTTATGATCAAATGCTATGTAATGTAATATGCTTGGTGAAATGCCACATATGATCTTATCATTTTTTGTAAAAAATCAAATCAAATCAGGATATATGGGAGGTAGCTAGATATTTCTTAGCAGTCAAAGTTAGAGAGTTAGAGATTAGAGTTCAAATTTTTAGAGTCTTCCTCTCACACTGAGAGAGTTGTACTTTAGATTTTGTACTCATTATTCCTTCTTGTTTATAGAGAAGCATTTTTCCTTCCCATTTGTCTACTCATTTGCAAGATTGATCTGATATTGCATTGTGATAGTTATTTATCCTCTGTTTTGTCTTCATTTTTGTGATGGGTATGCAAGTATTTTATTTGATTCAGGTTGCTTGTTGTGTTTAGACGAACCTTCATATGAAATATTAATGAATTAAGTATAATCAAGGGGTTGTGAGAGTTATATTTCTGTGAACTAATTGTGTGTAAGATCTGGTAGGAGTTTAAGTATTGGTGCATCACCTTAGGAGTTTGTTTTAGTTATCTTTTCATTTGCAGTTATCCTTCTACCCCTTTTCCCATAAAGTCATTTAGATTAGGAAAACCATTTGGAGAATGAGCTCACTCTGGAGATTCACTCTCAACATAGATTACCCACAATCTAAGAGTGTTCACATGTTACAATAGGATAGCTAAGTTTATCTTTGCTAAGGGTGCAATCCTGACTGTTAACAGTTTTTGGCATGCCCGATGGGACTCTGAAAGTATTTTCAAAGAAGTTTTTCAATTCTTAAAGCTGTTGTTTTAGTATATGCAACAGTGTTCCAAACATTGGAGGCTTTTACAGTATACCTGGCAACTTAATTTTCTCTGGTCTTACATGCAAACTTAGTATATTCAGTGTATGAAAAGTAGATTGGGACATATTGGACTATTTCAGTCCAAAAGTACGTTCATATATCCTAATATTTGGTGTGTGTATCAATGATCTCTGGTGACTCCGAGTTCAAATCTATTGTTTTCAGTATGATTAAGTGCTGGTATGTTACAAAAATCATCTATTCGTTCCATTTTCTAGCTTTTATATATGAGTAAAAATGTCAGATTTTCATAGGCAGTATGAATATCCACTACCATACTATGAAAATGTTGTCCATAGGGCCCCTTATCAATCATATCAGACCAATCAAGCTGTTGTTTTCAATTCTATGGTTTTTCCAAACCATCATACCAAGCATAATTGCCACCCTCCCATCCCTACTCAGCCTCCTTACCATCCATACACAAGCAGCCATAATGTTGGTTTTAGTCCAAATACTCAGGATGCTTACTGCATGCCCATTCCTGCCCAATCTCCTAGTCAGCCAAAATAGTCTAAAATTAAGGAGCTTAAGGACATTCTGTCAGACCAAAACAAGTAGATGCAGGAGATTAAAAGGCAATGTGAGTATAATTAGCACTAGGAGGAATTGGCTTATCAAGCTTATCTTCATTAGTAGGAATTAGAGGCACAAAGAACACAATTTGAACTAGAGATTGCAAGCATAAATATTTATCAGTATCAACAAGGAGGGGAATTTCAAGCAAGGCAGTATGAAGAGTTTGATTTGCAGCTACAAGAGTTAAATCACCAAGCTTACCTTCAATGGCTAGAGTAGCCATCCTGTTAGACATTTAGTTCTGATCAAGAGACACAAAGGAGATAGTTTGAAGATCGTGAGAGAGAGAGGCAGTTGCACAAAAATACTTTTTCTTGCTTGAGCCCAAGTAGTTCCTGTCATTCCAGAGTAGCCGACTCAAGAAGAGGTATGTAAGTATAAATTTCCAAGTTTTAGACAAAATGAACCTCTTAATGCTGAGATTCTGCATTTTAAGCAAAGTAAAGTCCTTGATTCCTCAAGTCAACCTCTTAAGCTTAAAATACCCATTTTCAGAAGCCCTCACCCCTTGCAAGTTGAGGAAAATGCTCAGGTTCACCCTAGTGTAGTTGCAGACCAACCACTTGAAGAATCCTTTTCTTGCCAAGAGCTTAGTTTTGAATGCAAATAGACTCCCCAGAAAATCAAAATCCCAAGTTTCAGAGGTTTTGATTTTGCTGAGGAGCCTATTAGAATTAAAGACCAACCCATTAACCAACAATTTCACTCACATAAAGAAATCCAAGAAGTTCCCCAAGTTTCCCAACTAGATAAATCTAATTGTCTTATCACTATTTTCCTTTATAAGGATGGACCTATTGTTTTCCAAAATGACTCATTCACCATGAAGGAAGCTAGGAAGGTAAATTTACTACATATAGCTATGGAGCAATATTGATTAAAGTAGAAAAAGATCGAACAAGAGAAGGCTCCTGCTAATGAATCAATCAAGGTTTGTGCTGAAGAGCTTCCTTGTTTTGCAAAAGATGATAAATTTTTTTTAGAAAATTAACTAGTGTAAGAGGCTGATTGACATGGAAAATTTTCTACTAATTATGTTGCATCCCCAGCTGAATCCAAGCATGATGCATATGAAAAGTATGTTGGTTCAAATCTGACACTGAACCCTTTGCATTTTGATTCATTTAAAAAAATTTCTAATGATGTTCATAAGATGCATGAAAGCAAAGTACAGAGGTCATAAGACCAAGGTCTTTAGTTGCAGAGATAGAATGCCCATGTCTCATTAGAGAAGGCACCAGGTAATAAAAAAGATTTAGTAACTTTATTTGATCAGCTACCTAGTTTTGTGAAACCAGATGAGGAAAGCATGCTCATACTAACGGTAGTAGTTCCAAAATGCCAAGAGGATCCTCAACAATATGAGGAGCTGTTGATTGAAGCTAAACAACCTGACAGGGAGGTCTTGGATCAAGTGGAAAAGTGTGAAGATAAGTCTGCCATGGAACTTACATGGCTGACTGAGGACTATTATGAGGTGAAAAAACAACCCTCTTTTATTAGAAAATTAAGATGAATGTGATAAAATTTCATTTTCGAATGACCTTGATGATTTTGTTGCAAATTTAGAAGGTGGAAAAGGTTTTAGTTAGTTTGTTTGATGAGATTTCTAGCTTTGATGTTTGAGATGAAAGTAGCATATCTATGCCAAGTTTTAACCATCAAAGTATTGCAGAATATTTGGATAATATGTTGATTCATGAATAGGTACATGAAAGCAACCCTGATTTGACTGATGATGATCTATTTCAATCTGAAATTGAGCTTTTCTGCTCATGCTTGGATGTTATGCCAACACCTTTGGAGGAGGACAGTGTTGATCAATAGGAGCAACATGTAGAAGAGGATTACTTCGGGCAGCCATATCAACAGGGTGAAAGGACAATAAATCCTAATCATAAAACTAGTTGTGAAAGTCCAAGTTTCATCCTTGCAAGAGGATGTCCAATCAGGGATTTAGCTGATAGGAAGCTAAATGAGGAGTCGCATATCATTGTTGTACCCAAGGAGGAGATTATAGCCTCAAAACAGCAGACTCAACTCACCTGTGCATCCTGAATAAGTTATATGCTTGATCAAACTCAAGAGGTGAGTGGGTTAGCTTAAGTTCTTCATGAAACATCACAACGGTTTGTGGGTTGTCTCCTGGTTTCCCATCTTTTATCAGTAGTCTATAATCTAGCAAGACATGACATGTTGGTTAGGAAGGGGAGTTATTTCACCTAATTAGTGAATGGGTTTGTTTGATCAGCTTCCTTGGCTGGTTAGAGTAGGTTAGATTTAGTGTTCTCAGTTAATAAGTGCTTCATGCACATTTCCTTTTAGTTAGTTTTCATTTTCCCTAAGAGTTGTTGCACAGGTTTTTTGGCCACCAGGGCCTACTAGTTTGTTTTTAGTTTCATTTGTTTTTTTTCTTTTCTGCTACTGTTTAGAATAATGTACAACTGAGTATCTATTTTCTGAGTTTGCGATGAGAAGAGTATGACTCAATGCCTAATGGATAGCTTAAGGCAATAGGTCATGATGCTTAGCAGGCAAGCATATAGCAGAAGTCACCAAAAATGTTACCAATTTTTCTTACAGCCCAAATTGGTAGAGCTGGAGTACATTCAGTTCATTTTAGCTAAGAAAGTTTTAACTTTTTTTGCTATAAGTTATTTGCATAGTTGGAATGTTCCAGAGATATTTAGTTATGTTGTAGTTCAGCTATTCAACATAGAGAGAATTTTTAGATCATCATTCATTTGCAGAAAGATTGTTTGAAAGATAAGTTATTTCATTTCACTACAATGATTATTCATTTTATAAATGAAATACATAAAAGAAATAAACATTGTATTGAATGAAAGAATGATAGATCAAATGTCCCACACAAGCCATGGGAATAGATGAACTAGTATAGACATAGAGAATACACTATGCAACTAAAGATAAGAAAGGAAGAACATATCCATCATTGCCTGTTTCAGGGTCTTGGTTTGATCTTCATTACAACTGGCTCCTCTTCGCTCCCATCACTCCCGATCTCAGAGAGAACCTGTAGGATTGGAAAAAGTTATGTTAGAGCTCCGTATATGGCTTCATGTGTACCTATCAACAGAAACATAATGAATTGCCTATGGTGTACTATAGTTAGAAAGGCTCTGGTAGTCATGTATGTGAAATCTACAAACACAAACAAGGCACATGAATTGTTTGACAAAATGCTTCAAAGAGATGTCATCTCATGAAATGCAATGATCGCAAGATATGCACAAAATTGATTTGTTGAAAAGGCTTTAGAAACTACAAGCCAATGCAATCAGAAGACACAAAGCCAAACTCGCAACCTTTTCCCTTGTCCTCATCACTAAGGTTGGATATGCTCTGGCGGACATGACTAAATCTTATTATTTTACCACTAGAATCAATTATTGAATGTCCCAGGTTAGCTTTTTAATAGTGTTGGCTATCTTGAGGACATCTTAAACTTTATAGTCGAGATACAAATTAATCCAGTGGTGGTTGTGAGGATATGATTTCTTAAAACACATAAGAACATAGGCTTTGGGGTATTTACAATGACCTTACTACAAATGGATTCCTGATACTGCTTCTACCATAGGCATGCATAAACTCTATAACTATGATTAGATTGGTAAAAGTTTGCATGCAACTGTATGAATACCACTACTTGTATACTTGATTCTGTAACCAATGAATACATGTTTCTATGAAATCAAAGCTTTGGAGAACATTGATAACACATATCAACATATGAGCTGTGTCAGCACATCGTCCATATGGTGCAGGGCAGAATTAAATATACAGAGTCTTCACAACAATGGAAAGAGGATTTTCCAAATAAAAGAAAAGCTTAGTCATCATGCATGTGTAGAGACTTTGATTCACAGAGTGCAATGGTGGCAAGATGTGCACCGAATGGATCATCAGAAAGGTTTTGCAAACAAATGCAAGGAAATCACATAAATATAGGATTTGTTACATACCTAAGCATTATCTCTTCCCTAGTAATAAATTCAAAATTCCTTTAATGCCTCAAAATAATTTTTTTCTCATCTAGATATTGTCTTCCTGGTTCACAGCTCCTGTGAAGTATAAACCCTTTTGTCTTATTCTTGTTAATGAAAACTGTGAAACATGGTATGTGTCCCCGCTTCTTGAAGAGAGAGATGAATAATAAAGAAACATAATTTCTATCCAAAGTGAAAGACCAAAGAGCCCCACCAAAATAGCTTAAACTTGTCTATTCTAAGAGAGAGAAAATCCTCCAAAATCCTCCAGAAGATTCCTCTCTTAAGGCAATAAATTTTGCAAGTAACACTATCTAACAATTTGCTATTTTTAATATTTACAACTAGCCAACCAAAATTAAATAGTGTTCTAGCTAACTATACAAAAGAGTACTTAATATGATATTAAATATTTATAATTTATCTATTATTATTATTATTTAAAATTATTAATTTAATTTCTATTTGAAATCAAATATTTAATATTCCTTGAAATTAGTTTTATTTATTTAACAAAATAGATTAATAATTTCTATTAAATGAAACAATTAAACCAACAATGAATAACTCATAGACTACATACCAAACATTTCTAACAACAACACTCAACAATAGAGACTCACAAGCATGCTCCACACTGACTAAATTGACAGAACCCAAAACTGAGAACTCATCCTCAATGAGAATGATAACAAACTGAAGGACCTCATGTTATCTCCTTTCCACAACTTCCATTGGTATGAAGGCATGCTCAAACCTCCCAATTTAGGTGGAGTCGATGCCTATACCTACAATACCATAGCAAACGAAAGAGCTGAATACAATATATATATCTATAATTTAGGTGGAGTCGATGCCTAGTACCTACAATCTCGTAGCAAACGAAAGAGCTGAATACAATCAATCAATATATATATAATCATCCAAACAAACACAATGTGACAGGGAATCGCAGCGTAGTAGGGTCCTCAACATGAGTAATGGTACACTGTCTCTTCACAAAAATCTACATCAAGCAAGTTCATCAGTATATATATATATATATATATATATATATATATATATATAATCATCCAAACAGACACACTGTGATAGGGAATCACAGCGTAGTAGGGTACTCAACATGAGTAATGCTACACTGTCCCTTCACAAAACCACATCACAAAAATCAACATCAAGAGAGTTCATCAGTAACTAAACAACCAGATAACACATAGTCAGATATCGCATAAATCACGTAGTAAAACTAATCTACATAATCAATTAACCCATAATTGATCACAACATAAGCATAATGTTTTAATCATAAAGTATCAACAGTGTCATCAACTACATCATAACAGTAACCCTACCTTCAACATATCTATCATACCTTAAGTATTGTGAGTATTTTACCTTCTTCTTCATGCTCCTTAGCCTGACCACCTGCTCATCCAAGGTGAGAATCGAGGAGCACTACAATCCCTACTTGCAGCTAATAGTAGTATAAATTTTGATATGCAATAGTCTTTCTACTTTTGCAAATCCATCACAACAATACATTAGTTAACTTGGCTTAGGTCTATCTCTTACTCTCTAGATGATTAATATAATATTGTTCTTTCTGAGATTTCTGAATATGCTTTAGTTTGATAGATTAACTTTAATTTTGTCATTACTAAGCCAAGGTTAGTTTTGCAACAAATTAAAACACGTGAATAAATTCTTCCATAGTTGAATATACTTTATTGTATAACTTAAACTCTAATAACTTATGTGCTTGTGGAAAGTACTTTGCTCATTGTGTAGAAAACAAAATGAAACCCTAAAAAAATATAGTGTTATAAAATATTAGTTTATGAGTGGAAAAAATGTGCATTGATTTAATAAAACTATGTAGTTATATATTTTAAATTTAATTTTTATGTACATCCATTTAAACAAATATGTCCTTATATATTTATTAAATTTAAAATAGTTACTTTATAATTATTAGGTGCATTCATTTAATAAAAGTAAGTGGGTTATATGTTTTATATTTAAAACACTTACTTTATAATTTTAAAAAAATATATGTTGGCTCTTTTTAGTTTTTATGTACATTCATAGTTATCCCTTGGCCTTTCAGCTTAATTAATATTTTGAGAAAAAGAAATGTCCTTAATTTAATGATAAATTTAAATAGTTCACACCTTTTATTAAAGAGAAAATTAAATAATTAATTTATTTATATCATGAAAAAGAAACAATACTTGGTGATAAATTTTAAGAAAAATATATCATTCAAAAAATACAAAATCACCTATATTACTACTATTACTTAGTGAAAAATATATACTACTAGAAACAAATAAAAGACAATTACCAAATGGATATTTATATAAATTATATATCAATAAAATAAAATAAAAGAACATGTAAAAAAAACTTTATCTAAACTTTATTTGAAATAACTATATTATGAATAGTCACCTTATTTATAAGGATGTAAAGTAATTTTATGGACAAATATAGAATAACATGGAACATAGGAAAATGTAAGAAGGGGCATATATATATATGTGTGTGTGTGTGTATATATATTATATATATATCATCTAATGACTATTTTGATAGTATAAGAGGTGTATATAAATGTGAAAATGCATTAATTGTGAGCAACCAACATGAGATGAGTTGTCACACTATAAATATTACAAATGCAAAGAAATCAACATTTGAATTCCATATGCTACAAGTCTCCTATAAGCTAAATAGTGAGGCATGGTGGACTATAAAATGATTCAATTTCCAATGTACTCTTCAACTATTAAATTTCATGTGCTACAAGTCTCCTATAAGCTAAATTGTTTGGCATGCGGACTATAAAAGGTTTTCATTTCCAATGTACTCTTAATTCTTGAAGTCTATATGCTACAAACCTCCTATAAACTAAATGGTGAGGCATCTTGGACTATAAAAAATTTTCATGGACCATAAAAAGTTTTCATTTCCAACGTACTCTTAACTATTGAATTCTATATGCTACAAACCTCCTATAAGCTAAACCGTGAGGCATCTTGGACTATAAAATATTTTCATTTCCATTTCCAACGTACTCTTCTACTCTTCAATTATTGAATTCCATATGTTAACCTCCTATAAGCTAAATGGTGAGGATAAAAGGATTTCATTTCCAATGTACTCTTAACTATTGAATTCCAAATGGTACAAACCTCCTATAAACTAAATTGTGAGGCATTATGGACTACAAAAGATTTTTATTTCCAACTCTTCAATTATTGAATTCCATATGATAGAAGCCTCCTATAAACTAAATCATGAGGCATCAAGACTATTGTAGACTATTAATAAATTCCATTTTCATTTCCAATGTACTCTTCAACTACTCACCCTCGAAAATCACCATCATTCCTTTGACCAACTCCCCGCGTTTTAGTACAATGCATGTGATTTATTTGTATATAATGATGTGAATGAGCATAACAAGCAAGACGTGTATCCCACTATCTAATCTTATTTCTTCTCTGTGCAATTGAGAGCTTTCGTGTTGTGGTTTGCTGTGTTTGTTGAGGGAAATAGTTTACAGCAAATATTGTGAGCTTCTTTTTCTTTGTTCCCCATTTTCTGTTTTGCAGAGTTGAGATTTATATGGCTCCCAACAACCATTGGCCAAATCTGTTCAAATTGAAGCCTTCATCACCGCACCGTCAAATCAACACATCTTCAACAATGTCTGCCGAAAAGTCGTCTGTTGATGAAGGTTATCTCTCCCGCTTTCACTCAGCTGAGAAGCAGTGTTATTTTCTCTTTATAATGAGGGATTTAGGGTGCCTTTCATATATGAAATTTTATTGATATAATATAGTAATTTTCATTTGCCCAGCGTCTGTATATTTTATTTTAGGGTTTAGGGTTTTATTTTAGGGTTTAGGGTTTAACTGCATAGTTTTTAGTCATCCATATTTCATGAGTAGTGGTTCACATGAACCCACCTCTAATATGGATGAATGGTCCAGTTCATTATGGTTATGACTGACACACTAACTGTTAAGCTCTTTCTTTTTATGTATTCTGAATAATTTATTTTTCACTTCTTATTTTTGACAGGAACCCAAAAGCTGGAAAGCAACCAGCCAAAGGCAAGATGGAAGCCCCTTCCAGAGCAAATAGAAATTTTAGAATACATTTTCAAATCTGGAATGAAAAATCCCGGGAGAGAAGATGTACAGAGTATAACTAAACTGCTCCAAAAATATGGGCATGTAGGAGAAATCAACATCTACTACTGGTTCCAAAACAAAAAGTCAAAAACCATGAGAGAGCGGCGCCTAGAATCTGCAAGTAGGCCTAGTTTCACGCCCAACATTAGAGAATTTTCATCCTCTCAATACAACAACGCGGTGACCATGGGAGGAGTAATACAGACTGACAGCAGTATCATTCATACTGGTATGCATTGTATTATAGTAATTTTCATTTGCCCAGCGTCTGTATATTTTATTTTAGGGTTTAGGGTTTAACTGCATAGTTTTTAGTCATCCATATTTTATGAGTAGTGGTTCACATGAACCCATCTCTCGTATGAATGAATGGTCCAGTTCATTGTGGTTATGATTGACACATTAACTGTTAATCTCTTTCTTTTTATATATTCGGAATAATTTATTTTTCACTTCTTATTTTTGACAGGAACCCAAAAGCTTGAAAGCAACCAGCCAAAGGCAAGATGGAAGCCCCTTCCGGAGCAAATAGAAATTTTAGAATACATTTTCAAATCTGGAATGAAAAATCCCGGGAGAGAAGATATACAGAGTATAACTAAACTGCTCCAAAAATATGGGCATGTAGGAGAAATCAACATCTACTACTGGTTCAAAAACAAAAAGTCAAGAACCAAGAGAGAACGGCGTCTAGAATCTGCAAGTATTTCTGAACAGATGAATGGAACTATTTCTGCTCAATACCACAACGCGGTGACCATGGGAGGAGAAATACAGAGTGACAGCAGTGTCATTCATACTGGTATGCATTATATTATGTTGCGTGAATTCTAGGCGTAAGATATCTATAGAATATAGTCCGGTTTTGATTTAACAAATAGACATTTAGTACTCTCTTTTTTTGAGTTTTTTTCTTAAAGGATGTTTGTATGCTTTAAAAACATTCTATGGAGAATCGGGTGCGAAGAAACGGAATGCCTCTGTATTGACTGTATGCATGAATGGTATTCCATTTGATGCCTCGATGGGGCCTAGAAATTGAAAGGTTCTGTATCATTCGTCTGGCAAGCCACTCCTTGTCAAAAGGGATTCATCTTGCGGGAATTGCAACATGGAGCCATGTACTATTTGGCATTTTATTAAATATTTGTAGTTAAAGTGTGTTTAAGAAATTGTAGGAGATAAGTTTTAAATGTGCCAAGAAGTAGATGAAATAGAGGAATGGCCAACTGAAACTTGTTTCCTGTGTGTTATAGAAGGTGCATGTCTGAAACAGTAGATGAAATAGAGGAATGGCCAACTGAAACTTGTTTCCCATGTGTCCTTGAAGGTGCATGTCTGAAACAGTAGATGAAATAGAGGAATGACCAACTGAAACGTGTTTCCCGTGTGTTCTTGCAGGTGCATGTCTGAAACAGAAGATGAGCTTCACACCAAAAAGTGCTTCTTTGTCTACTGCAAACAGGGAATTGTTCGGATTCAAAGGTTGTCTTAGTTAGGTTATGACATTAAATAGGCCCTTAGAGTATAGCCACTCTTTGTCTCATAAACTCATTGGCTGGCTTATAGAATGTGATCTTTTCACTACATGTCATTCTTACTTTTCTTATGTAGTGATTAATCTATATAAAATAAACCAATCACAAAAGAGTATTATTTTGACTGTTGAACAAATATTAGTTTTTCTTAAGTCTCTGCCAAAATTTTAATCAAAATTATTTTAAAAATCATTTATCAATGTTGTGATTGGCTCATAATTTGAGCTCTTAAGAGCCCATTTTGCAGATTTACCTTTTTTAAATATTGTGTTTCCATTTTTTAAAGAAAGGAACGCCCAAATTTAGATGTAGGAAAAACTAAAAAAAAATTAAAATATATTCAACACTAATCTTACCTTGCCGAATTTGTTTTATGGAAAGAATTTGTTGAGGAGTCACCGTGTATAGAGATATAAGCATTAAATTTAGGCTATTAATAAGCAAAACTTATTAATGTTTGCCACCCAATTCCATTTCCACTTCCACTATTTTTGAAATATTTCCTTCTATCTTGAGTAAATTGATTCTACTTCAAAGAATACTACAAATGTTGTATAAATGTTTTTATTGCTATGTAATATAATGTAATATTGAACTATATGGTATGATTAAATGTGATATTTTAATTTAATATAATCTCTACCATTAATGATATCTTGGATGGAAAAGGATCATTTGTGAGTCTAATTCCCAGGTGGTGGTGAATTTGTTGAATATGTTGAATAGATAGCATTTAGCTGATGTTAATTGGCACTTAGCTTTGGTTGTTAAATAGATTCTTAATCTGTGTCATTCTCTGGATTCAGTTTTTTTCATTCATATTCCTAGAGAATGGAACCGAGTAGCGGATTGTTTGACCAAATGGGCTTCTAATCACATGCAACACTAGAACATTGTGGATTGGGGTCAATTACCCCTAGAGCTATCTCAAAAGTTAGATAATTTAGTGGAGCTTGAGAGCGCTGAGTAATGCCTTTGATTTGTACTCATTCTTGTTTGAATAAATTTTTACCCCTTTTTAGTAAAATATAATTATTTAATTTATCATATTTTTTATTTAATGTACTGTGAATATAATTGAAGTATATGATGTGATTAACTATTCATGCTTAAATATAATATGGTTTGATTAAATATGATTTTTTAATTTAATATAATCTCTCCTATTAATATTAATATAATTATTTAATTTATCATATTTATTTAATATGCCCTGAATATAATTGAAGTATATAATATGATTAAGTATGATTAAGTATTCACACTTAAATATAATATGGTATGATTAAATATGATTTTTTAATTTAATATAATCTTGCCATTAATATTAATAGAATTATTTAATTTATTATGTTTTATTTAATATATAGTGAATATAATCGAAATATATAATATGATTAAATATAATTAAGTATTCACACTTAAATATAATAAAATATTGAACTATATGGTATGATTAAATATGATTTTTTAATTTAATATAATCTCTATTATTAATATTAATATAATTATTTAATTTGTCATATTTTATTTAATATACTGAGTATAATTGAAATATATAATATGATTAAATATGATTAAGTATTAGGCTTAAATATAATATGATTTTTTAATTTATTTATTTCATATTATTGGTAATATTATTATTTTACTATTATTACTATCATTATAATTATTAATTGATTAGTTTTTTCTCCAACTTGAGCATGCATAGAGGGGGATTGAGGATCCTTTAGAGGACCTTCCACAATATAATGTTGTGGAAGGGCATCTTTCCACCATGTAGCTTGACCACCTGAATTGCGCTTGGAATTGGGACATTTAGTAGTGATGTGTCGTGTTTCATTATTATTAATTGAAGTATATAATATGATTAATTATGATTGGTATTCAGGTTGAAATTTAATACTAGCAATTGCACAAAATTTACATGTAATGAATTAGCCCATAGTCATGATGAAGGTGCAATATTAGTTCAGAAGAGGTAGTTTTTTTCTTTGTTTTGCTCATATTATAACATTAATTAATACTATGGTTATTCAAGAAAAAAGCACCTTCACTCATGCTAGTTAACATTAAAATAGGCAATGGGAAAACAAGAATGGTGTGAAATGGATTGAAAGGAAAGAAATGTGTTGGAAAGAACAAGATTGAACAATAATGTTTACTTTTATTGATATTTATTAAAGCTTTTTGAAATATAAATCCATCACAAAAATACTGAAATAAAGGTGTAGTTATATTATTCTATCTAATTTTTACAATGATGATTGAGAAATGGTGTTTGATCTATCTTCTATTCACCTACAAAAGAAATTATGAGCCTATGTAACATTATTGTGAGGAAGTCAAGTAGAATTCATAAAAAAACAAAAGAAAATACATGTTACCTAAATGTGTTAAGATGATAATAGTTGTAGGCAAGCCTCTTCTTTCCAAATAGTTATTTATGTATGTTCTGTGTTTCATCTACAACAAAAAAAGAGTTTAGGTAACATTGTTGTGAGGATGTCAAGTTGAATCTGTAAGAAAAACCAAAGAAAATGCATGTACCAGAATGTGTTAAGAGGACAATAGTTATAGGCGAGCCTCTTCTTTCTTCCTGATGATGGTGTAAGGGTTGTTCTACATTTTAGAGTATTGTTCAAAACTGAATGCAAGTTATATGTGAAGAATTTCTATGGATTGACTCTAGATATAGCTATAAACATCAAGCCTTGTCTTTCAATTTCACCTATGCTTATTGTAGCCTTGTTCAATGTGAGGCCTTGGGATTTATGGATTGATATCGCCCAAGCCATGGTTAGGGGTATTTGTCTACGACCACCACATGTTATAGGTATCAAAGGTATATTCGTTGGTCTTTCCATGTCCCATGTTGGGCTATTGTAGGTATCAAATTGAACCACGACGTACATTGGTAAGTCTAGGGGTTTTGAGTTGATATTGTAAACAATAGCTTTGACTTCTCCCAATGATCCATTTACAAGTCCTGCTTCAATCCATAAGTTTGTTGTTAGCATCACCCTTTCACCTATGCATAGGAGCACCTCTTGTTGGAGATGATCATCATTAATATCATTGTTTTCTTTTTTATGTGTATTTTGTGCTACACTAAGTCCTACAGGAAGATTTAGTAGCTTCAACATCTTTTTATTATGTAGCATGGCAAAGTTATTGGTGGCATATAGATCCATGGAGAGGTTAAAATATTCTTGTTGTATTTGAGTTAGTGATTTATTTGTGTGATTCATTAGTGTTTCCCAGTCATCCTGCATTGGTTTTGCTTCACATATGTTTTGTAATATGGCACGAAATTCTTTTTAGGCTTGACTATCACCTCCTTGATAGAATATTGTTTCCAATGTGACAATTGTGATAAATGTTTCCCATGACATCCTTGTAGTTGAGTGTGATGCATAAATTGGTTTATCCATTACAGGCAGTAGTTGTGCAAGGTCACCAATAAGGATAATGGATACACCACCAAAGCATTGGTGTTGTTGGTGGGGGAATGCCTCACACAGATGAGTGTCTATTTTAATAACAACTTTGGGCCTATGAAGCTCATCTTATCTATGAGGATGCATTTAATGTTAGGCATCTCTTCTTGGAATAGTGTAAGAGCATTTCTTTCTAATGGTCGCATTTCTCTTAATGGAATTCTAAGACCTACATGGATTGTGGTGGCACGTATTTTGTAAGCAGGCACTCCTATAGGGACAAGCGTGAGTAGTGGACTTTGCTTATTCGGATTCAATTTATTCAAAGTACCCTTGATGCAATAGATTATGTATGATTTTCCAGTGCCTCTTGTTCCTTGAACAATCATACGCAAAGGTTGTTTTGAGCATGGATCCCTATAGTGTTGCAAAATGGTGCCTAGTGCAAGTTCTTGCTTTGGTGCCAATTGGTAGCTTGGCTTAGTGAATGATGAGGAACAATAGTCATGTTGCATGCATTAATTACTTGTGGTTATGAATGGAAGGGCACTATCATGTAAATTTCAAGGCATATTGTGTTCATTCCATGCATTGTTGATGTCAAAGTCTTGTCTACCAAGTATTTATAGCTCATTTATGTTGACATCAGTGGTTAGACCCATTTGTGATAGTAATTTCCACTCACACTTGATGATGGTTTCTTGGGCCAATGTTCCATCAACATCATCATTGTTTTCTTCATTGACATTCTCCACTTGTGTTATGCGGTCAACATGCCAAGGATAGTATTTGTTTGCATCCATGTGTCTCCAATTGCTATGATTTCTTGTTTTGAAAGACCCATGTCTGTCTCTATATGTCAGAAAGGCTTGTACAAGAGGAGCTCACTTCAACAAAATGTTTCAAAATGTTTTAATTCTTCCATTGGAATACTATAGAAGTAAGGGCATACATTTACAATTGTATTTTGTTTCCTCTTCTGCCATTTGCTTCCTTTGCAATGAGAACAAAATGAGAACATTACTACTGATTCTATTAGAGAAACACTCTCTAACTCAATTGGTCATTTTGTATAGGAGTTTATGTAATTAGTTGCTAATTCAGATTCATCCACCTTTCTTGTTATATGTTGTAGTACTTTCCTACCAACAATTAATGATACGAAGGTTCGACTAGAAGTGACAAGAGTTAATTTTTGCAACATATGGCAGGTTTCTTGTGCTCCTATATCATGAACTACACTAATCTCTGTCATGAACTTGTGATATGCTATCAAATCTTCATCTTCACTTTTTCCCTAATTTGATATTCTTGTCAACATCTCGACACAACTTTCTAACCTCCTCTCATCTTTTGAGGCATACATGGAAATATACTTGAGAACAAGTCTTTGTGAAATTATAGGTTGACATTCTATGTTAGCTCTCCATATTTTAAGCGTCTTTGGGTTGTGAATGACTAATCTATCATCATTTCTAGTCACTTCATAAGTTGTTTTCCCTTCATCGTCACATATTAAGGTGGAAACATTCGGTCCATGGAGCTTTATAATGACATTTGACATTCTTCCCTTTCTTGCATAAACAAGTTCCCTCACTACATTTGGTGTGCCTATGTACATGATTGACTAACTCCTCATAATATTTCATGGGGTTAGCAGATCACATCTCTATTGTGTTTAGTAAGCACAGATCATCTAGAGGAGATTGATATGTTACATTTCTCCTCTGGGTTGCACTACAAGGATTCCAGGCACTAACATATTTGTCAAAGATTTCTCTAGCTCTCTCTAGTTCAACAACATTGTTCCAATCAAGTTTATCCATATCCGGTGCATTTTGTCAACCACAAGAACTAATGTACATGAGTAGATCCTCAATGTTGCCACTCATATCCATATCAATAATATTTTTTCTTGATCATTTTCTCTGACTTCTTCATGAAATATCGTAAATCATTGGTGTAGGTACAAGGATGTTGTATATGGGTTTTGAATTACATTTTCTGTGAACTATTTTCTCAAGTAGTGTATTGATGCTAGGTTGTCCGTACTAAATAATGCATTGAGGTCGGTCCATTTTGTATTAGTGGCACTCAACGTGAAGAATATTGTGGGAGATCCTAACTGGTTGATCATATTTGTTAGTTCAGAACAACACTTTCTCCAATACGATCATGTTCCTCATAGAGAAGTGCCAAAATGCATGAGTTGCTTAGCTAATTAACTATCAGGGACATTGTGTAAGTTTTGGTGGAGATCTTGTATGGTAGTTAGAATGTTGTCTTCCATATTTTTTTCACAAAAACTAAATCAAGTTGTTGGCTATTGTTGATGGTGGTTTTAGCATGCAACAACGCAGGTGTGATTGCTGGTTTCACACCTCTCTTGAAAAGTATCTTACCCTGGGTAAGACTACTCCAAGGATAATACAGCTAGGTCTTAGCTTGCTTGGAATTTCTCAATGGTTATGTTCTAGCTGTACCTACAAGGGGTCTTACATGTAATTTGCAAATCTTTAGGTTTGGGGTAGTGAATACACATAAACCCTATGATGATCTTTAGCTGATAGACAAGATAAGACGCTGTTGAAACTCTTAATCTGATAACTACAGTGATTTTAAAAGAAAATATAAAAGGTGTAGGGTTTAGAAGGATCCTAAATGACATTCACAATGTTAAGGTTATTTTTAGTAGACAAACATTCCAAAACTTTGAACCAGCTTTCTGAGTTACCAAATTGAAATGGGTGTTACAGTGCTGCAGAAAACGGTGCTATCTTCAATGGAGGTCAACGGATTTTCAGATTGCATACATTTGTTAAATACCCAATGATTGGCGCAACTTAACTTGTGAAATGCAATTGAACATTACCACAAATATTTAGCCCAGACTAACTTTACACAGCTATTTACCATTAGCAAACAACTAAAAGTATGGACTTAGAATGTTCATCAAATACTTTAGCTAACCATGAATATTATGAAAGCACAACTAATCTAACTATGGGAGAGCAAGATGCGAACCATGAAAACCAATGATGAAATGACTCTCAAATGATGAAATGATGAAATGATACAATTACTTAGGAGATCAGAAGATCAAATGACTCTCTAGCCAAAAAAAAAAGAGGGGGTCTCCATTCAAAAATGGGGTGTGTGTGCAAGGCACAATAGCTATGATGACGCATTATGAGATTGTAGAGGAAGTAATGAAATCTTACATGTCTTCCAAATCTATTATCATGATATCTCATAAGGTGTAAAACATATTCATATATAAATGCACTTCCCTAATTCTGGCTTGTAGAGGAAGTTCAACCACATTCGGGAAGAGTGTGGGAAAGGCCATGCCTAGTAGCCCCTTAGTATGTACTCATTTATTGGAGAAGGGCTAATTTTAGGCCAAGGGATGATGCTAACATTGTCAGAATGTAGTTGTAAGGTTTCTTTCATGGCTTCTATCTCTTGTTTTCTATTCGGTAACCTTGGAATAAATGATGATGAATACTCAAATTCATTGTATGGATCATATTCTTGGACATGAATTTCTACTTCTTCCACTATCATTTATTCATTATCTGTTGTAAACCTTTGTAACATGTCTAAAACATTTGTGCTAGTTTCAGGCAGTAAGGCTAGTGAGTCAATATTGATTTCAACATCCTTGCAGTATGGATCATTTTTTTATCTTGTATTCAAGGGCATTCACAATGTGGGATCTACTTACATAACAGTCATAATGCTTTCCTTTAGTGTGGAATTGTCTAACTATCAAAACTTCTAGGTCCTCAAGTCTATGTGGGAGGGATTTTGCTATTGTTGTAATATCTTGGGGAAAACTTATTGTGTGGCCACTGTATTTGTACTACCCTTTGCGAGCATGTGTAAACTTGTAGTATTGGACTCACTCATGCTATAAGCATCTCCTCCACTTGAGTAAGCACTTTGAGGAATGTGGGTTGTTCACCTAGGTCTAACTTGTTAGTTGCCCATAATCGATGGACCCCTTTCTCACTAAAGCATCTAGCAGAAATAGGATTCGCATTAGATGAACAAATTTGTATACCAGGATAACATTCTTTACATCATGTATATGTCTGCAAGTTAGACAATGAATATATTCTATTACGGAAACATTACATTGCTCGTAAGGAATTCGTGGCACTTGTTTCTTCGTTTACTAAGTTTTCGGTTCTATTTATACACATTGGTGTTGTATTGAATGTTGAATAATTTTCTCTTTTTCATTTAGCCATTACATTTTCTGAATCATTTACAAGCATGGTTTCTTCCTTAGATGTTGATGATGGATTTATTGATTCATGCAAATTTTTCTTTAAACGTTGGATGGGATGATAGGCACATATTTGGTCTTTGTTTCGGGTGTAGTATAAACAACTTGCCTTTTTTTTTTTGAGTTCGGTATCTGACATGACCCTTGGAGAACTATTAATGGCTAAGCTTTGCATAATGTTCCTAGAAGAAAATATAAAATTTATTATTACATCTAAAAATTAATTCCATTTTTTAAAAACAAAAATAAAAATGCATAGGTAATTTAAAAATCAATCAAAAATCTAACTCTATTCCCTTCTAACCTAGGATCCAAAAGTTAAAAATTAATTTATTATCTCAATACAAAAATTGGGAGGAAAACAAGAATCGTAAAAGATTAAGAAACCTTACCTAGATTTCTACTGATACCACTAGAAAAGAGTTGCAGATAGGTAGGTTTCGAGGTCTACAAAATCTGCATTTCTGCACAAATATCATTTAGTATTTTGAGTACACCAGTCTTTCATAAACACTCAATAAAACAGTTGCATACAAAACCAATTCACTAATGGTTTAAAAAAATGTACAGATTGATAGTGAAGAAAACTGATCAAAATTCCAAAGACTATTCTTGTGACTGAGAACGCGTTTACATATATCTGTAACTCCTTAGCAATGGCAATTCACTTAGAGAGCAAGTATAAGTTAACAAGTAAAGTTTGCTTCCACACGGTATTTTGTTAACATGATTTAGTAAATTGACAAAAAATTAAGCTTTGATTTTCATTTTTGCGGAGTAATTTATTTCAGTGTTACATTTTACAGGATTTTCTTAAGAACATGTTTGAGATTTTTAAATTTTGTTACTTGGTTTCGGTTCAAACTTCAATTTCTGTTGATGACCGTTGGTTGTGGATATATTGCCTGATATTCAAGAGTTTATTTCTTGTGGTCCATCACCCTTGTTAAACTTTCAATAAAAGGACGCCCACACAAGTTACATTGAGATTGCTGGAGAAATCAATCAACACACATACAAGTTACATTTCAAATTGATTTCTAATGATTTTTTAGATTTTCTTGAAGGATTGCTAGAGAACTCATTCAACATAGACATAGAAGAAGTTCTTTGAATGGTATATAGATGAGGGAAAATAAATCATTAGAAATCAAACAATGCCCTATAAGATTTTTTAGTCCATTTTTTTACACATTCAATAAATGAAGGTACAGTTACAAATTCTTGAAATGCTTGCCAATAATTAAAATGGTGGAATTTATTAAAATGCTTAACATACAGTTTGCATATGGTCTTCCATTCCCATTTTATTGAAGCTAAAACTAAGCCGTGAAGCAAGATCTGATTTTACTGATAAAAGTGGAATTGAAGCTAAATTGATCCATCAACTAAAACTGCAATTAGTCCTCGTCAGTTAGCTAGGGATTCATCAAGTGTCTGCAATAGCAGTATATTCAAGGTGTTTTAGAGAGTGGATATAATCATGGATCCTCTTTAAACTATAGGAAGTTATAGAAAAGAGCTCGAATTGATGAAAAAGAACATAGATTTTGAAACCCCCCAAAAATACATGGACTGATTCTGAAGGCCCAAAAACATAGGATTAAGTCTCAAGTCTTCTTACATGAGTGAGTATTTTTTAAATCTTAGAGCTTTATATCATATTTTCTGCTTGCATATCTAGTGGGTAGGGTGCAAGCAAGGGGAGGAAAGAGAATGTTCAATTTTTTAGTTAATTTAATTCTTTTTGGAACAATGCATTTCCTATCCTCACACACATGTAACATAATTACTTATATCAAGAGGCATATTTAATCCTTAGTCATTCTCATTCAGATGATAGGGTCTTGAAGGAGATCTGAAACATGGCTATTGTTCCTCTCTTCACATAATTCTGTCCATAATCTCTTTTATCTAAACATCATAACAGGGTAAAATGGTAGCATATAGTTTTAGGTCTTAGCCACACCCATGCAAGGTTTGGGGAATGAAACCCCCAAAAGATAAAAGGGTAAAGTACATTTTACATGGAAACATGGCCAATGTTTTCAGACGGCCTATCTATTTTTATGATTTTTTTCAAAACAAATAGTAGGTGCTTCCTTACTTGAGACATGACCCAGATGAAGAATTTAAAAACTTACTTTTTGTATTGCCTCCATTTCTGCATCAACTATCAAATCTTATGATTTAGAAACTGCAATCAGACATACGCAGTCAATTCAATTGCTCAATGGAATAAAATTGTATGCCCAGCTAGTTTGCGCTCTCCAAACATTCACCTTTGGCTATGGCGTATCCAGACACTCTGGTATAGGGAGTACATCCCACAGCTGGAATATCTACTATAAGGAATTTTCTTGCCTTGGTGTAATAAAGCATCTGTCAAGTCACATTCGAATCATGATATTGTTCTTCCACAAAACTATAGAACTTCTTTTAAATAATATGTAAAGTGAGAATTCTAAAACTTACTGCTATGTACTGATCAAATTTGGAGAGCAACAATGTAGTAATCCACTCAATGTAAATAATATGTAATGTGAGAATTCTAAAACTTGTCTACCTGAGCTCCCAGGCAATAATCCACATCAAATGAACATAACACTTTCAAAAAAATTGGCAAGGAAAAAAGATTCTCCGGCAGTTTCTTCCCACTAAATAGCCTATGGGCTAATTATTTTTTAATTTATTTATTTCATATTTTATTATTGGTAATATTATTATTTTACTATTATTACTATAATTATTATTATTAATTGTAGTATATAATATGATTAAGTATTTATGCTTAAATATAATATGATTTTATAATTTATTTATTTCATATTTTATTATTGGTAATATTATTAATTTACTATTATTAAACTATCATTATAATTATTAATTGATCATTCTTTTCACCAACTTGAGCATCATAGAGGGGGATTGACGATCCTCCAAAGGACCTTCCACCATGTAGCTTGATCACCTAAATTGTGCTTGGAGTTGGGACATTCACTAGTGATGTTAGATTTAGGATAAACAACTGAGAGTGGGGGTGAATCAGTTGTCTGAAACTTTCTTAAAATTACTTACTTAAATCCTTTTCTTAATTCAGTAGCATAATAATAAATCAATCACGGAACCATAAAGCAACCAATCAAAAATAGAAACACATTAACACATAAGACACCAAGATTTTTGACGTGGAAAACCCAGTTAAGGGAAAAATCATGGGGTGACTAACCCAAGATTGTATTCTCTGTTAGAAGAATAGTAAGAACAAAATGGCACATGCCAATTAGGGCTCACTGCCCAAGCACACTAGTCACAAGAGGCTCACTACCTATAGGAGACATACTGTCTACAGAATGATAAGTATTACATACAGTTTGAACTGAAGAATAGCATCTTCACCATGCTTGAGTCAGTTCCATTTAAGATCAATACTTCTTCTCTACCTTTCACTCTACTCCTCTCTACCACACACTCATCTCAACAAGAGACTCTTGAAATGGCCTTACAACTCTTTATTTATACAAGACATCAACTTAGGGATAATCATTCAAGTCGACATACATTATAGAGAAAAAACATAAATACAACATGACTTATTACAAAAGGACTTCACACAGATCAACACGCTATCAGCCACATAAATCTGAGACTTTAATCTTTCTTTTAGGAATACACCATTCTTCATAGAGCATCTTCAAGATCATCCGTAGGAAGTGTAACTCACCCGGTCAGCCAAACTTAGGAAGAACATCATCATCCAGAAGTAATTCTTCAATTACTAGCTCAATCTTCAATGCGGACCACCAACACGAACTGGACACAATCCAAAGAGCTCCACAAGCTTTCCTAAATCACCAAGGACATCCACACTACTTCTACTTCCAGAAATCATCCTGTCTTTCATCTGGAATCTCAAGAACACAGTCTGTCATCACTCTCATATTAGAATAGATGCTTGTGGACCTCCAGACCATGAACCAATTGAGTTGACACTTCACATTTACTTCCTAAACATTCCACCAAATCCACAAAACAAGATATTTCATTTCTGGATCTCAACGGACCTATCTGTGTCACTCTATCACCTCTGAACATTTGCCAGAACTGGTTTTACTTAAGTGGTTGTAACTTCTTCAGATCTTCATGCAGACCTTTGAGATCTTTACTAGATCATCTTAAGACACATATATATACAAACCCTTTGAAGTGCATCCTTTGATCTTCATCTTAGTTGGGATCTTTAGCTCACTGTCTTCACTGTTCTTCTTTGTTCTTGATTAGGACTAATTTTCTCAATATCCTCAGCACACAACTCATCCAATCCTTATCATTAATGCAACAAGAGTATGTTGACATCAATGACAACATTGGTTAGGCCCATACTTGCAACAATCTCCCCCTTTGTCATTGATGGAAACATATGATGTGAAAAACTGTTTTAACCATCAAGACAAGAACTTCTCTTCACTAAGACAACTCCCCCTATCAACAACAACCATTCACATGTCTTCCCTTCCTTTACTGCTCCCCCTTTGATTAGCAACCACTTGTTTTTCACATGTCTTCTCTCCCCCTTTGCATCAATGGCAGAGGGCACATACTTGCATTACTTCAGAATCACACCAGCTACTCCTCTTGAGTAGCAACTTCCCAAACATCAATCCAGACCATAAGATATGACTGTGAGGTCCCCCAGACTGATGCACATCAGTGCACCTTAATTCGTAACTAGAGGGGTAATAACCCCTAACTTCTCCTTGAGATACTCAAAAGAGTCCTTAGGTAGAGGTTTAGTAAAAATATCTACAATCTGATCTTTGGAAGGCACAAACTCCAATCTGACTTCATTCTTGTTCACTTGTTCTCTTAAAAAGTGAAACTTGATGGATATATGTTTAGTCTTTGAATGTAAGTTATGGACCATCAGTCTAGATGGGAAGAGTATCTTTATCTAGTTGAGTTTGCCTACAATAATGGGCATCATAGCTCATTAGGTATGCCTCCCTTTCAGGCTTTATACGGCAGACCATGCAGGACACCATTAAGTTGGGTTCAGATAGAGGACAGAGTCGCCATTGGTCTAGAGCTAGTTTAGGATATGGAGCAACAGGTCACAGTGATTAGACAGAGGTTGCAGGAGGTACAGGATAGGCAGAAGAAGTATGCTGATGCTAAGAGGATTGATCAGAGCTTCTCAGTGGGTGACAGGGTATTCCTTAGAGTGTGGCCACACAAGAGCCCAATCTGTTATGGAAAGGGCTCTAAGCTCGCACCACAGTTTGTAGGACCCTTTGAGATTTTGGAGTGGATAGGACCAGTTGCCTATCATCTAGCATTGCCACCTAGCCTATCACGTATCCATGATGTCTTTCATGTTTCTATTTTGAGACTTTATATATCTGATGTCTCTCACATACTAGACTGGAGTGCTTTATAGGTAGAGGAAAATGGGTAGTTGGCATTGGAGCCAATTCACATATTGCCTCATTGGATGCTGGGCCTTCGAGTTCGAGAGCTGGACCAGGTTAGAGTCTAGTGGGATCGATATGACGAGGTCACGGCAACTTGGGAGGATGCAGCTAGTTTTAGAGCACTCTATCCTCACCTTTTTGATAACTTCTAGGAGGAAGTTTAGTCTTAGGGGCGGAGGATGTGAGGCCGATTATTTTACCTTCCATATTTTGGTCATTATGCTATTCATTAGATGACACTATCAGACCTTAGTGACTATGTTTCATTATACAGACTTGATGTTTTATCTCATTGATTCGATGTATGTGATTTGATTCGGTCATATTGGATGATATGTTGTGGTTCGACATATGGTATATGTATTAGAGGTTATTTTGTTATGAGATTCTAGTTATTTATGTGATGTGAACTATTTGACATGTGATGGAAAATGCAGTTTAAATTAGAGTTATGTATTGATGTTTATTTCGATTGCGTGAAGTTAATTACGGCTATGACTTTTTATGACAAGACTGACACTTGATCGAGATGTGCAGGTTTTACATTCCCTAGCCACGGGAAATCAGAGGTAGAATTCACACTATGTTATCCCCTATTAAGTCAATCCATTCCCAAGAGGGATAAGGATCACATTTGAATTTGAGTGTGGATTTATGGTGCTTGGTTTAATTTAATTTATTTTGGCCTTAGTAACCTTTTTATTTAAAATTGATTAATAATAAGTGTTGTATAATTTTATTTGCATTATACCACTTGGTATTTATATTACTTTTTTTTTGGGCCATTTAAATGTGGATTTTTAACCTCTTTCATGAACCCTAGGGTCCCAAAAGTTACCCTAGGTGGTCAACCATGAGTCTAGGGTCAACTTGGACTATCTAACCCTAGTTTTGACTCACCTTAGGTCACCCTAAACCATGGTTGAGTAAAAGTGACGAATTTAGAAAAGAGAGAAGATGGGGGATGGGCCTTGCCTTGGGAAGAACCCATCTCCCATCCCAAAGTCTTGGAATCATTCCCAAGGTAGACTTGGGAGGTCTCCAAGAGTCCTCCACAACTCCCAAGTGAGTGGGAGCACCATTCAAGACCCTTGTCTTCTTGGGGGTGTGAGTGGGAATCCAACTCACCATTTGTCCCCCTCCCACTTGTGTGGAAGCACAAGTGGGTAAGGTGGAGATGGAGGTGGAATGAGGGGATGACATTTGTCATCCTCATACTTCCTCTCCTTTGCAAGTGGCATAGGAAGAGGAAGGAGGAGGTGACAAGTGTCACCTTTTCATCCCTCACGGCCAAGTTGATGGCCTATAATAGCTCCTCTTGTAGAGGAGTGGGGGTTTTCTTTTTCTAGTCTTTTTCCTTGCAATTTGGAGAGTTCTTGAGAATTTTAGTTTTCCTTTCTAGTTTGGAGGAGTTAGGGAAGGTTGGAGAAATTCTTGAAGTTGGAAGGCTTGGGAAGGCTTGGAGCTCTTCACCAATCATACTTCCATTGTCAGGGCTTTGAAGGTAGGCCTCTTAACTTGCTTCTTACCTTGCCTTTATGATGTTTAATGTTTTAGATTTTAGTTGTGTGTTGTTTGCATTATGATGTTTGCATTGTGATGTTGGGTTGGGTGTTATGGTGAGAGCACCTCCAATGGAGGTAATGCTCAACTTGTATGGGTAGGGGAAAGGAACCTCCTTGAGGTCTCTCCCACAGTTTGTTTTTTTGTGCCTTGAGGGCTCTTATTTGAGGAGTGAATTAATTGGATGGCAAGAGTGCCAGGTGATTTATTTGTGAATCTTGTGGATTGTGGTGTTTTGGGGAATTTGGCTTGAGGCCATGAGTAGAGATTTTTATCATTTGGGAGCCCTTTGAAGTCGAGGGGTCCATTCCCTACCCTCACCAAGCTTATTTTTATGAGTAAAGTTATGTGTTAAACCTATGGGGGATTGTTCTAATTTTGTGTTATTGTGATTGATTTTGTTGTGGAATGAAACCCTGTGTGAAATCCCTCTCTCCCTAGCTTAGGGGTGACCCACTTGCGGGTCTACGGTAGGGAGGAGAGCTGTTCCTTTCGTAGTGGCTAGTCTTGTTGTCCTTGTGTTTTATTGTAGGTTGTGAGAAAGCAGTGAAGTTGTGATGAAAGCCCTTCTTGTGTAGGTTTAGTGGTATTTGATTGTCTGTTGAAGCCATGGCCATTGAGGCCTCATTATATCTTATTTTTGTGAAAGCTTGCTAGGTTATTGCTATGGAGTTGGCTGTGACAAATATTGAAATGTAAACATTCTGTTATTTTCTTTAATGTTACTTATTTTTCCTACTTGTGGAGTTGGGAAGTTGTGAAATGCAAGAGAAAATGTATTTTACATTCCTGTCATTAATCCTAGCTAGAAAAAAAAAATATAAATAAATAAATACATGTGGATGTCTTGGTAAATTTTAGTGAATGCAAAGAAAGAGAGTGATTATTTAAGTAGTCCGTTTTTGTTGTTGTATTGACTGTTACATTACTAGTTTTTGTTAGGAAATGAAATAGAGCTGATAGGAACTTATTGGAGTAGTAGCTTCTACCTTATTGTTGCAGGGAAAAATAGATATATTTTTAATATTCTCAGTATATACTTATGCTTTTTTTTTAAATGCTATTGCTTTATTAGGTTGGAAAAATTGTGAGCTAGTATTATGTTTTCTTTAAAAAAAAAATGTTAAGAGAATGGGAGCAATGTGTCTATACATGTAAAAAAAAATTTACAGGGTGTTTTTATTACCTTGTGAATTTGGTTACTGTTCTCTATTTTAAACCTTACTATGCATATGCTTCATATAGAAAAGATGATTCAGAAGATACTCCTCTGGCTGAATTGATTTTATTATTTACACATATACTTATTTATACATATATAAATATATATATAAAAATTTGTATAATTATGAGAGTAAACTAGTAAATAAATATTAAATATACAACTGTAGAAAAGTAATTTTCCTGAGATTAAAGACAGACTGTTGTTTGAAAACTAAGTATATACATATGTATATGTAAATATACTCATATATATACACAAGTATTTATGTATATATATATGTATATATATATACATACATATATATATACATACATATATATATACATACATATATATATACACACACACACACACACATATATATATATATATATATATATATATATATATATATATATATATATATATATATATACCCTTTAATCTGAGATCTTGCATACCAGTGAACTGCTGGAGAATAAAGGATAGAGGTCAAATTTTCCAATAAGAACGGACCATTTTTTTTGTTATAGCACAGTATTTATAACACAAAAAAATATATATATAATAAAAAAAGTTTAAACAAAAAAAAAAGTTGATTTAGGGTGGGAATGTGGATGCCACGCCCACAACCCCACCCCCTTGTGTTATGAATGGTGTGGGGAGGAGGCTACACCTCCACCCACACCACCTTCCCTAACCATCGCATAACCCCTGGCCTACAGGTCCCCCTACGTGATCCACCATCTACGCCACCTCCATCGTAACTGCCACTCCCCTGAAACCCCTGACCACGGTGCCACTCCCCTGTCTTCCCTCCCCGTCTGCCAATACCTCTGCTGCCCGCGGACCACCTCCTCACCAACATTACTCCACCTCCATTGTAGTATGTGCATCACCGTCGTCATCGACCACCCCTCCTTCAACCCTGCAACACATCCAGTTTGGTTTCAATGCTGCCTAAAATAACCTCATTTCATACATTGACGATTTACAACAAAAAAAAATTATCGTAACAATTTAAGCTGAGTATACCTCCGGGTATCAACCATGGCATTCATCCTTGCCTCACAAAATCCTACCTGCACACACACACACAAAAAAAAAAAGAAGAAGACAAAACAAATAGAGAGAGAATAAAATGTTAAAGAAATTAGGGCAACACATATGGGAACACAATAGAAGGAGATTAGGGTTCCCAATTGCATCTTGGAGTAGAAACATAATCAGGGCATTTTGTAATTAGATAATAATTATAGAAGGTGATTGGGGCATTTTGTTTTAGGAAGCTATATGACTTTCTTTGAGAGGATTATTTTTATTTTTATTTTTATATTGGTGGGAATTCATTTTATCCCTTATTTAAAACCTCTCATTTCTCCTTTTGTTTAATTTAACATTTGGAAGAATTGATTTATTAATTTTAATTTCTATATTTGAATGTGATATTATTTTGCATTTGATTTAACTGCCTGGGGAAATAATTTTATTTTGGAGGGTATTATATTTATTCCGTTTTGGGTAGAAATTTCCCTTGATGTTAGACTCACTTTAATGGGGCTTGATTTCATCTTCTTTTTTATTTGGTAGGACATTTCTACCATTTTAATATTATCGAGTTATCTTATCATTAATTTTTACATTGATAATTAAAATTGATTTTATTATTATTATTTTACAGGGAGGGTCATTTGAACCCTCCTCCCCCTTCCATTTAATTTTTGAGTGAGTTATTAAACATAATTCCAAAATTAGGTTTAATAACAAACTCGGTTTGTCGGTTGAGTTCAACCATCGTCTTGTCGTTTTAATTTAATTTCTTTATTTTACAAATATTGTTGATATCATTCTAAGTTAATTTAATGTTTAATTAATTGTTTATTTTATTAGTTTTTCTTATTGGTGTTTTATGTAATTTTGACCTTAAGTTTTAATTAATTTTACTTATAAAATTTATTTTCTTGTTGGTGAATTAATTTTAAAAATTTATATTTTCATTTATCGATAACGCATTATGCTGCTGAGATTTTGTTAGGCTTTTAGGGTTTATTTTATGCGTTGTGTTAATTAATTTTTATTCCATCATCCAAAACTTAATCAAGTGCCATCATGACATCATATAACTTCACCTTTCAATCTGAGTAGATAGGGATTGATGTCGGCGAACTATCATCACCTAGGTAACTTAGGGGTATAGATGGAATTGACCTAACCCTAGAAATGACATACTTCATGTCGCTTACCCCTAGATGGCCTCCACCAAAATGGTTACGTCGACATGTCTATGCCATTGCATATAGCCATCGAGCATGCAGATGCGTGCGAGGGGCTTCTAGGGTTGGAAAGAAGAAAATTTTTTCATGGCCCGTGTCATGACCACATGTCGAATGTGGTCGTGACACGGGCATTTGTGCGTCGCGTTCGTGTGGGAGATGCAGGCATGACAAAGGGGCCCTATGATGGGCTGAAACACTGCCACATGGATACCTTAGTTTTAAAATCTTTAACACTGCAACCATCGCACATCATGGTTTAGCCATCATTGGTAAACCTCAAACTACAATGTGAAGGGGCCCTGCAATGAGAAGAAAATCCTATTGTGCTTGCCTTTAGATTCTGTCATATCACTATGTGTCCCCTCCACTTTAAATCTTGACCTCCCAAAGCCAGCCATCACATATCGCCCATTGCTCTGGGGCCATTGAACACTAAACGCGATGCAAAGGTACCTAGTGATGCGTTGATGGACTGACATGTATCTCCCTCCACATACTCCCTTTGCCACCAATTTTATATATGTCCATCACACATCACGATTGCAACAATATCGGTGAACACAAAACCATGATGTGAAGGAGCTCTGCAATGGGACGAGAAGCTGCCACATGTCCCATTCTTCATACTACACACCTTCGCTTATCGCACATCACAAATTTGCTAGGAGCACAGAGAACACAAATGCGATGCAAAGGCCACCTATGATGACTAGAAATGGAGACACATGACATCAACTGGGACCTCCGTCGCATTTTGCCCCATTTGTTTATCCTTAAAGAAAGGAAACTACAATACGAAGAAAACATGTGATGCAACACAGAACAAATACCTATCTCGAAACCCTTCATCACACATCGCAGGTTCAATATAAGTGCTAGGAAGACAAAAACAATGCAAAGAATATGCACAATGTGCATTAGAAGCCACCATCACATATCACCTTTAGGAATGGAGCATTGGGGATGTAAATGTGATGTGAAGGAGGCGTACGATGGGGGAACTTAAGTGGAAAATTAGCACATGTGCTCAAAAATTTATTTTAAAGAGAGGGTCATGCTAGGTAATATGAGCAAGGGGACTCCACATAAAGCATATTCAACTTAGACTTTAGGATATAAAACAATTTTTTATAAGTTGAATATCTTTGCATAATTTTTTGACGACAAGGGGGCAATATGGAAAAAAGATAGGGTTTTCCAATGGTTTTACTATTTAGGACAAAACCCTAAACACTATTTCATAGGAACAAGGGGCACATTACAGACTAATTTTTAGGGTGTCAACACTGGCTCTGGTTGGGGACATGTGCCAAGCAGTTGCAGAGTGAGAATTCAGATCTCTAAGCAAACCAAAAAACATAAAAAAAATGACATAGGAAAAAAAGCAAAATACCATCATGACCAACAATGGTCAAGACTGCGCGAGGTCAAAAATTCATAAGATAAAATTTGACATCATCACTAAAAATTTGAAGTAAATCATTACCTATGAGAAGTAATGTTTCAAATGTTGCCCATGAATAGGAAGCTCCAGCTTTTACCCTTCCATATTTCTAATATAGAAGGTGTCTTGACCTGTCTTCTCATCAATTTGATATGGGCCTAACCATAATGGCTCAAACTTACCATGTTTGCCCTTGTCTTCTGATTTGGCATTCTAGAGAAGAACCAAACCACCAATCTAAAAATATCTTGTGACTGTTCTTTTGTTAAATAGATGTTCCACCTCCTACTGCCTTAGCAAGTTTTTGTCATGTGCCATCCTTCTGGCTTCATGTAACTCTATCAACTCATGCATTCTCAATGCCATAGCATCATCTCCATCTTCTCCTACTTGTTGCAACAATTGATAGATGGGCAGTTCCAATGACAGTGGCATTTTGGCCTCCTTCCCATATACTAGTTCAAAAGAGATCTTTCCTATAGCACATTTGTAAGTAATCATATCAGCCCAAATTGCATATTTTAGTTTGTTATCCCACATTCTCTTATTAATATCTAAAGTCCCCTTTAAAAATTTCATGAGGCTCTTATTGCTAGACTCAGCTTGTCCTTTTCTCTATGAATGATAAGGTGATAAATGAATCAAACCTATTCCATACTTGGACCACATACCTACAATGTTCTAGGACCTGAAGCACATAGCATTGTCTATAATAATTCTAGATGGCACATCAAATATGGTTATCAGATTGTTCAACAAGAACTCAATCACTACCTTGGATGTGGCATTGCAAGTTGGAATAGCCTCAACCTACTTAGTTAAGTAATTAGTTGCCACCAATATCCATTTGTTCCCATTGCTTGATCTCTCCTGGATCTCTCTTATGAAATCAATGCCCCACTGCTGATATGGTGCTTCAATAGTAACATTCATAAGAGGAAAGGTAGCTTGAAACTTCAACTTACCTACAAATCTTTGAGAGGTATCACACTTTCTAATTTGTTTTGCAACATCTTTGAAGAGGCTTAGCCATCAAAAGTTTGCCCTAATGATCCTATGTGCTATGGTTTTATCATAAAAATGCCCACCACGAACTCCCTGGTGATATTCATCAATAACTTCCTTAGACTATTGCTGATCTAGGCATTTTAACAACAATCACTCATGATTTATCCACATTAAAATGCCTTGGATCAAGACATACATATGGGACTGGAGTTTAAGTGTCCTTTGTTGAGTTACATTCAGGCCCTGAGGGAAATGCATGTTGACAAGATAAAAGATAATATTATTATACCATGGGTCATTTGTCAAAACATACACAGCAGCAGATTGAGAAACATTTACTTCATTTAACTCAGTTTTCTCTAAGTTGGAATCAGCCATCAGCTTAGCCAAACCCTGGCCTCTAACCAATTTGGTGATCTATATGTCCATGTCATATTCCTGGACCTTGTTGATCCATCTACACCTCCTACCTGAAGCTTCATGTTGTATGAAGATATCCTTCACTGTTGTGTGTGGCACATATGCTATGATCTTGTCCCATGTGAAATAAGATCTGAAATTCTTTATGGTCGTAACCAATGCATAGGCATGCTTTTCCATTATGGAATAATTCGATTCAGCATCCTGGCAAGACTTGTTAAAGAATCCAATAGGAGTTTCAAATCCATCTTCATTCTTTCGAAGTAAAATAGTAGCAACAGTATAAAAAGAAGCAAAGGAAAATAGCTAAAGGGGTTTAGAATGATATGGACTTTTCAGTACTGGTGCCTCCTTGATAGATTCCTTAATATCCTTGAATGCTTCAGATGACTCTTTCTCCCATATAATAGATTGCCCTTTCTTGAGTATTTTAGAAATGGCCTTAGTCTTTTTAGAAAAATTAGGAATAGATCTCCTAACAAAGTTGATCTAGCTAAAAAAAGTATGTATTCCTTTAACTGATTTGGGCTAAGGGATAAGATCAATATCCTTGACTCTTTCTGGATCTATTCTTACCCCTATCCTTGGACACAATATGCCTGAACAACTTTCCCTCTTCAACTTTGAACTGACATTTTTTAGGATTCAAAGAAATCCCATATTCTAAACATCTCTGGAAGATTATCTCAAGATGCTTGTAGTGCTTACCTCTTTCTTTTGAGAATGTTGTTAGTTCATCTTTCTAAACCACAATGATCTCATCAATGAGACCGACAAAGCTACATCCATAGCTCGCTGAAATGTTGACCCAACATTCTTCAAACCAAATGGCATTCTTAGGTATACATAGGTCCCGCAAGGGGTGGTGAATGTTGTTTTGTGTTGTTTAGACTCCTTGACTAGCACCTAGTTGTATCTTGAGAACCCATCCATCATTAACATCAAATCTGAACCAACAAGCCTCTGTAATAAATGGTCCATGCTTGGGAGAGGATAGTTATCTTTGAGATGTTCAAATTTCTAAAATCAACACACAACCTAATTTCCCTATTCTTCTTTCTTACCGGTACAAGGTTGGATACCCACTTAGAATGTCTCATAGGTTTTATAATGCATCCCTCTTTCATCTTTAACAGTTCTTTTTACATGTTGGGAGCAATGGTAGGATTTATAGGTCTCTATTTTTGCCTAAATGGTTTTACATTAGGTTCAAGAGGAATGATAAGCTGAAACACATCCTCCCTATAAGCCTTAAGCTCCTCATATGACCATGCAAAATACTTCTTGAATTTTCTAAGCAGAGAAATCAGCATCTGCTTCTCATGATGCTTCAACCTCTTCCCAATGTAAACAATTCTAGGTGTCTCCCTAGTTCCAAGGTTTACACCTTCAACGTTATCCTCTACAATAGTTTTACTTTTACTCTTACATCAGTCTACATTGTCAAACATTCTTTCTAATGCTACCAACCCCTTTGGAATAGTATTTGTCTTTAATTGCACAACCTCACTACCAAATAGAGTTTCCTTACCATCAACCACTTCTATCATTGGTTGCCAATGAATCAACTAATTATCAAATTCATCCATGCAAATTATAAAACTAAAAATTTGATTGGTGTCATTGAAAACCTACCAATTATAAATGTTATCAGGAATTGTTGGCCTTGTGAGTACTTCCATAGCATATTGGCCATGGGTCAAATTTTGAAGCAATGATAGCAAGGGAATCTGTTTCTTCATTTTTGTTCTTTCAATCCATTCAATGCCAATGGCATCAAAATATTCCATTGTTTCCCAGACTACATTTCGGTATGCTCTAAGACTTTTTTCCTTGCCAACAAATGTATTTCTAATCTGCTACATAATTAGTTCCAAATCACCAAGTATTCTCAGACATGTGATTCGTTTATGGGCAATATTTAAGCCCAACAATAGTGCCTCATATTCATCTATATTATTGGTGCACTAAAAATCATGTCTAAAAGACTTGACAAACTTATCACCATTAGGTGCTATTAGGACAATACCAGCACCTTAACCTTCCCTTGAATATGCACCATCAAAATATAAAGTCCACAAATCAGTTGTACCATAAACAAGAGTAATAGGGTTAGAAGGTAAAGCCTCTAAATCAAGATTCTCATCACTACTATATCCCATGAAATGGTCTATGTTAGTGTCAAAGAAATTTAATTGATCTTCCTCTATTTTGTATCTATCTTCTATGTGTTCATCTTCTACCTTATTTTCCCTATACAACTTCACTTTTACACCTTATATTAGAATAGTGGCATATGAAAGATTTATTTGTATTGTTCCACCCATAAAGGCTGCCCATTTTCTTGATAACAACATACCCCACTTAGCAGGGCAGTCCACAATGATTATGTCCATTAAAAATGACTTGTCAGGATATGCAGCCAAATGGACCTCAACATCCTTGACAAGACCAATCACATTTACCTCTCTAGAATCCATAGCAAAACACTTGCCAAAAGACTTGGACACTTTCAGTCCCAATTTATTCATTATAGACAAGGGCATAACATTACTGGAGGCACCAGAATCAAGTATATAGTTATGTAACAGCTATCCATTTATGATCAATGTAGTGAAAAAGGGGTCAACTCCCATCTTGTTAACAATAGTTGATCCCAGATATACTTCTATGGTCTAATCATTACTAGGTTCAACAACAGGTTGTTTTTGTGCCTCTATGGCAGTAATAAGAGACCCTACTCTATCCCTATGCTTAGGGATCCTAAGGAGCTCCACTATTGGCACATAAATTCTAATTTGGCTAAATACTTGAGCCATGTCAATAGGGAGATAACTTGGCAAAGGAGTATCAGATGAAATAGTTACATCATTTGTAGAAGGAATATAAGGTATCACTTGAGAGGATGAAATATCCTTCCCTTTTTCCTTTGTCTTCTCCTTCTCTTTTTTTGATTCATTTTAAACTTGAGATAGATCACGCTTATTGTAATCTTTTAGATAATGGACACCTAGAATGGGCGAGGTAACTAGTTGCACCTTTGGTGTTGGGTTCTTTTGTACATATTTATGTTTCACTACTATAGTCTATACTAGAAGCTTCTTCTTTTCATGTATAGTCTTCTTTGGAATAGTATTGCTCTTTTGTTCCACATCCACTTTCTACCTTTTCTTGCCATTATCCAATGTACCCTGTCTTGGCTAAGTAGTAGGAGAGCTCTGTTTGTACTTCTTTTGCATGAGTTCCCTCAAGTGCCCAAAATCATGAGCAGGCAGGTGATATCTCTTTTGATCTTCATCATGATCATATTGGAAAATATGATCATCATCCTCATAGCTATGATAATTTATATCATGACCCATCTACTCATACTCATGTGTGTCAAAATGATTTATCTCCTCCTCATAATACTTAGCTCCACCCTCTTCATTGGGAAATTCCTCATCTCTGCTCATTGAATGAGCAACTGCACAGTTTTCTGGGTCATGGGGAAGGAAACACACTTGGCACCAAAGACTCTCATCTTGAAAATGCTTGATCCTTACTCAATAGATCAAGGGTATCCCTCTTGGGTTGTTTGAAGCTAACATGCCTAGGAGTAGCTTGTCTATTATTTTGTTGTGGTCTCTTCAACCAATCTGTGTTGTAAGGTTTGTTATGTAGTCTTTGACCTTCATTTAAATGTGTTGCAGCACCTTGTGGTGGCAACTCTTTGTCATTTCGAGCAACCTTGTAGGATAAGTCTTTCATAACCCCCATAATCTTATCTAATTTATCTTCAATAGTGAGAGGCTTACCAGGAGCTACTCTATTTGGATGAGAGATCTTTACATTAGACCTCTTAACATGTTTACATGAGGCTCTCATGTTACTTTCAATATTTATGGCCACAGCATAGGAGTCCCTCAGTGTTTGAGGACTCTTATCCCTTCAACAGTAACCAATATTAGAATCAAAGGAACCATAGTATAAAACTAAACACATGGATTCATTAGGTATCATCTGAGGTGGAACTTTTCTGATTGTCATAATGAATCTGCCATTGAAGTCAGCAATAGTTTCATTGATTCCTATCTTGATTGTTGTGAGCTCATGGATAGCAAATTTTGGGTCAATCCTATCCCCACACTACAATTTGAATGCTCTCATGAACTCTTTCTATGAGTCAATGCTATCATCAAGGAGAGCCTTGTACCATTCTTTTGCACATTCTTCTAATGAGTGCACAAACAATTTCATCACCACATCTTCATCCTCAATCTCATACTCATCTGTGATATTGATGAAGTGTCTCAAGTGTTCCTCACCAGTGACTGTTGTTACCTTGAAACCTAGGAATTTCCCCTCTAATCTAAGTTGGAATAGGATTAGGAAAATTAGGTATGCTAATGAAATTAAGCCGCTTATACCTTTTAGCTCCCAATGGTTGCCTCTATGGAAGGAACCTTTGTGCCTGTCTTTGTTGTGCATGCCCAACATTCTGAATGTTGCATTGCTAGTGGTTAACCTAATTTGTGGTGGTTGAAATTTAATATTTTAGGCATGGGCTTGGGCATGGGTTATCCTGGCCATCCAGACACTGGCCCCCATCTATGGTTATCTTGGCAGCCTCTCACTAGGCACCGGCCCCATAGGGTGACTAATACAGAACCAACATTTCTTTCATGAGGAAAAAGAAGTTGATCTTGCCAACCATGGCCTTCTCATCCCATCCTTAGCCTGAATGAGAACTATAGGAATGGGTGAGGCATCCAATTATCTTATTTAGTGTGGAACTACCCAACCCCCTAAATTTATTATTAAGTTATCACTGGAATTAACAACTTCCAATGGGTTACCCTGACAGTCACCTTAGGCATTAGCCCCTCATTGAAAGCCACTCCCCCTTCACTACATCTAGATTCTTAAAGCCCAAATCATAAACCAAGCATGAACTATCACATTTCTCAGAATATACATAATTTCACATTACACAAGCAAAGCATCCCCAGCTTGCATGCTCATCATAATCACATGAATAAGTACACTGAGCAAGGCACTCTCCATCTTGCACATGTTTTATACCATCATGAAATAGGAGACAATGTTACAAGACTGCATTTCATTCAACTCACATTCACACCCTTCCAAGCCTCTAGAAACAACTTCTACAACACTTGACATCATTAAAACATAATGGTCACACATCACATTCACTTTCCAAAGCCCATCATGAACCAAGATCCCTCATCAATGCTTCAATAATAGAACCACAAATGTAGCATACAAAATGATGCACCAATTATGGATCTTAACTAATATACTGATCACCACCTCTAAATCCTAGATATGTAGTTGCAAATCAACACATACTTAAGAGCAGTGAAAGATCACAATTTACCTAACTCACAATATTTTCATAAATGATAACATTAAAATCATTCCAATCAATTGTCTCTTTATCAAACAATACTTTTATGAGCATTACTAACTAAATAGCTAAGAACCAAAATTCTAGAATTATCACTATATAATTTCTTTCAAAACAACTCATAATCCTTAAGATACATTCATAATTAATGTAAATAACTTACTTAAATACAAAGTAATTCCTATAAATAGTATAAATTCATAATCTTTTAAACATTTATATCTTTTCTAAAAAAACAATATAGCAACAATAGGAATCAATTAGAATAAAGAAAAATTATTTTATGAACTTAAAATAGTCTTAATAGAAAAAGAAAAGAAACTTTATTTTCTAAAAGAAAAAGATTCGATTCTAACTTACGAAATCATACTAACACTTGCACCCATAGGAGGTTCAAGGGATATGCCGATAGAAAAATTTAATGTAACATTTAATTGTATAAATAACCATATAACAATATATTTATAAATACTTTGAAAATAAAAAAATATTAATGATGAAAACAAAGTCAATTCTATCATTAGTTCCACATAAGACTCAATTTGGGAATTGGAGATCATTACCAACACTATTTTTGGTGACAAGCCAACTTCTTCCTATGGAAAGAAAAAGAAATCTGAATGGGCTTTAGCTTTGGCCACCATGTGGGAATGCCATCCATAAAGACTTCCACTCTATCCTATCTTTTGTGAGTCTTGAATAAGCCACATATTAATTTATTATCCACTCCTAAGATGATGATCTAAGCTACAATACAACAAATTCTATGGTACTTCCTAGGGCAATCTTATATATGGGAGAGGGGGTTTCAAAGTGGATGTCATGGAGGAGAAAAATGTGAGCAACAGGTATGGACATCCAATAGAGAATAAAGAATAGAAATTATGTCAGATGTTGTAGTTGCAACTACCTCGGTAGACATGTATGTAAAATGTGGAAACATAGACAAGGTACGTGAAGTGTTTGACAGAATGCATCTAAAATGTGCAGCCTCGTGGACCGAAATGATTGCAAAATATGTACAAAATGGATTTATCGAAACGTATTAGAAACTTTCAAGCAAATACAATTGGCAAGTGTAAAGCCAAACTCAACAACCTTAGCTAGCATGCAAGATTGAGGCTCCAAATAGAGATTTAAGAGCAATGGAATCACAAAGAAGGTGGTTCTTATTACTTGTTTATACACTCATACGAGATGTGATGGCCAGACAAGTCATTTTGTCATTAAATCACAAGGTGAAGTCTGATGTTCAATAGGACACCTCTTATGAGAGGAGAGCTCTAACCTATATTATGTTGTATTTCTAGGGTAATATTCTAAGAATTGACCAACTCTATTTCTATGATATTGTCCTTTCGTTTGCAGGCATAAATATGGGATTGTCTAGGAACTGCAATGGAAGAAAGAGTGCTACTAAAGATAAGGAGTTGTTTGGGATGATGGACATAATAAGCTCTATATTCTTGCTGGTAGATAGTATGAATATGGTCAATCATTTTAACAATCTTATATGTTTAAAAATAATATCAGAGTGGAACATTACATTCTTTCTAAAGACTAGATTGAGAATGTAACAACATAACCATTAGACTTATAACAATTCGACATTCTTACAAGCCTACTACATTAATTTAAGACCAATTCCACTTTAATCATTCTAGAATAATTTAAAATCTTTCCTAATCCAACTTAAGTGTTATTAGAACTAAACTAGTTTACATGCAAACTTATGTGCAGCTTATATATACTTAGCTAGTAATAACTATACAATGGTCCATATATTATGCTGCTTGCAATGCATATTTACTATACTATGGCCACAAATGAACAGATCTATCAAATTTTCCAAAATATCTATACTAAAAGAGGTCATTTAAATTGAAAAATTACAAGTTCTCTAAATAAATTATTTACTTAATTACAAGCTTTAATTGTATACCAAAATTAAGCATATGAAAGTGCCTGATATGGTAATCCATAAGTTAGACTATGCCACAACAAAAAGAAATCAAACTAAAGATTTTATTAACCAATTTCGACACCTGATAAGGAATTCAAAACAATTTGATATATTTAGAAACCTTGCAGAAACATATAATTAGGAACATCTATCATAAGAATCAGTTTTACTCTATAACAACGGTTCACAGATCTTCTATATTTAGCCTATGGTCTATCAAGTGAGAGGATCCAAAACAAACTAAGATTGCTACTCAAAGAACACTGATGAAAAGTAGAAGGAATCATCCATAAAAATCTAAATACCACCAATAGATGAGTAAAAACAATGATGCAATAGAAGTACACATGCATATCAATAATGTAGGTTTTTAATGCATCAAGGATAAGATTCTTGAGGAGATCATAAGTCAAGAAATGACTTGGAATCCAAAATAGGAAACAATGCTAAGGAAAAACATATCAGATCTAAGGCGTAATGGAAGGCGAAATTGTCAGATATTATAGTTAGAAAGGCTCTAGTAGTCATGTATGTGAAATCTACAAACACAAACAAGGCACATGAACTATTTTACAAAATGCTTCAAAGAGATGTCATCTCATGAAATGCAATGATCGCAAGATATGCACAAAATTGATTTGTTGAAAAGGCTTTAGAAACTACAAGCCAATGCAATCAGAAGGCACAAAGCCAAACTCGCAAACTTTGCCCTTGTCCTCATCACTAAGGTTGGATATGCTCTGGCAGACATGACTAAACCTTATTATTTTACCACTAGAATCGATTGTTGAGTGTGCCAGGTTAACTTTTTAATAGTGTTGGCTATCTTGAGGACATCCTAAACTTTATCGTCAAGATACAAATTCATCCAGTGGTGGTTGTGAGGATATGATTTCTTAAAACACATAAGAACACAGGCTTCGGGGTATTTACAGTGACCCTACTACAAATGGATTCCTGATACTGCTTCTACCATAGGCATGCATAAACTCTATAACTATGATTAGACTGGTAAAAGTTTGCATGCAACTGTATGAATACCACTACTTGTATACTTGATTCTATAACGAATGAATACGAGTTTCTATAAAATCAAAGCTTTGGAGAACATTGATAACACATATCAACATATGAGCTGTGTCAGCACATCCTCCATATGGTGCAGGGGAGAGTTAAATATACAGAGTCTTCACAACAATGGAAAGAGGATTTTCTAGATAAAAGAAAAGCTTAGTCATCATGCATGTGCAGAGACTTTGATTCATAGAGTGCAATGGTGGCAAGATGTGCACCAAATGGATCATCAGAAAGGTTTTACAAACAAATGCAAGGAAATCACATAAATATAGGATTTGTTACATACCTAAGCATTATCTCTTTCCTAGTGATAAATTCAAAATACCTTTAATGCCTCAAAATAATTTTTTTCTCATCTAGATATTGTCTTCTTGGTTCACAGCTCCTGTGAAGTATAAACCCTTTGGCCTTATTCTTGTTAATGGAAACTGTGAAACATGGTATGTGTCCCTGCTTCTTGAAGAGAGAGATGAATAATAAAGAAACATAATTTCTATCCAAAGTGAAAGAGCAAAGAGCTCCCCCAAAATAGCCCAAACTTGTCTATTCTAAGAAGATTCCTCTCTTAAGGCAATAAATTTTGCAAGTAACACTATCTAACAATTTACTATTTTTAACATTTACAACTAGAAAACCAAAATAAAATAGTGTTCTATCTAACTATACAAAAGAGTACTTAATATGATATTAAATATTTGTAATTTATCTATTATTATTATTATTTAAAATTATTAATTTAATTTCTATTTGAAATCAAATATTTAATATTCCTTGAAATTAGTTTTATTTATTTAACAAAATAGATTAATAATTTCTATTAAATGAAACAATTAAATCAACAATGAATAACTCAAAGACTACATACTAGACATTTCTAACAACAACACTCAACAATAGAGACTCACAATCATGCTCCACACTGACTAAATTGACAGAACCCAAACTGAGAACTCATCCTCAATGAGAATGATAACAAACTGAGGGACCTCATGTTATCTCCTTTCCACAACTTCCATTGGTATGACAGCATGCTCAAACCTCCCAATTTAGGTGGAGTCGATGCCTGGTAGCTACAATCCCATAGCGAACAAAAGAGCTGAATACAATATATAGAAATATAATTTAGGTGGAGTAGATGCCTGGTACCTACAATCTCGTAGAAAACAAAAGAGCCAATACAATCAATATATATATATATGTATATATATAATCATCCAAACAGACACAATGTGACAGGGAATCGCAGCGTAGTAGGGTACTCAACATGAGTAATGCTACACTGTGTCTTCACAAAAATACATCACAAAAATCCACATCAAGTAAGTTCATTAGTGTGTATATATATATATATATATATATATATATATATATATATATATATATATATATATATATATATAATCATCCAAACAGACACACTGTGATAGGGAATCACAGCATAGTAGGGTACTCAACATGAGTAATGCTACACTGTCCCTTCACAAAAACACATCACAAAAATCCACATCAAGCAAGTTCATCAGTAACTAAACAACTAGATAACACATAGTCAGATAGTCGCATAAATCACGTAGTAAAACTAATCTACATAATCAATTAACCCATAATTGATCACAGCATAAGCATAATGTTTTAATCATAAAGTATCAATAACAGTAACCCTACCTTCAACATGCCTATCATACCCTAAGTATTGTGAGTATTTTACCTTCTTCTTCATGCTCCTTAGCCTGACTACCTGCTCATCCAAGGTGAGAATGGAGGGGCACGGGCACTACTATCCCTGCTTGCAGCTAATAGTAGTATAAATTTTGATATGCAATAGTCTTTCTACTTTTGCAAATCCATGGTAACAATACATTAGTTAACTTGGCTTAGGTCTATCTATTACTCTCTACATGATTAATATAATATTGTTCTTTCCGAGATTTCTGAATATGCTTCAGTTTGATAGATTAACTTTAATTTTGTCATTACTAAGCCAAGGTTAGTTTTGCAACAAATTAAAACACGTGAATAAATTCTTCCATAGTTGAATATACTTTGTTGTATAACTTAAAATCCAATAACTTATGTGCTTGTGGAAAATACTTTGCTCATTGTGTAGAAAACAAAATGAAACCCTAAAAAAATATAGTGTTATAAAATATTAGTTTATGAGTGGAAAAAATGTGCATTGATTTAATAAAACTATGTAGTTATATATTTTAAATTTATTTTTTATGTACATCCATTTAAACAAATATGTCCTTATATATTTATTAAATTTAAAGTAGTTACTTTATAATTATTAGGTGCATTCATTTAATAAAAGTAAGTGGGTTATATGTTTTATATTTAAAACACTTACTTTATAATTTAAAAAAAATATATGTCAGCTCTTTTTAGTTTTTATGTACATTCATAGTTATCCCTTGGCCTCTCAGCTTAATTAATATTTTGAGAAAAAGAAATCTCCTTAATTTAATGATAAATTTAAATAGTTCACACCTTTTATTAAAGAGCAAATTAAATAATTTATTTATTTATATCATGAAAAAGAAAGAATACTTGGTGATAAATTTTAAGAAAAATATACCATTCAAAAAATACAAAATCACCTATATTACTACTATTACTTAGTGAAAAATATATACTACTAGAAACAAATAAAAGACAATTATGAAATGGATATTTATATAAATTATATATCAATAAAATAAAATAAAAGAACATGTAAAAAAAACTTTATCTAAACTTTATTTGAAATAACTATATTATGAATAGTCACCTTATTTATAAGGATGTAAAGTAATTATTTTATGGGCAAATATAGAATAACATGGGACATAGGAAAATGTAAGAAGGGGAATATATATATATATATATATACATATCATCTAATGACTATTTTGATAGTATAAGAGGTGTATATAAACGTGAAGACATGTAACAAGATTTAGAAGATTAAATTTAAAATATTAAAAATGTACAATAATTAAATTATAACATTATCTTTTAAGAAAATTTATAAAAATCATTTTCTATTTTTTAATTAAAACTTTAAATAGTAAAATTTAAATTATTTTATTTAATATGTTAATTAAAAATTCATGTTTTAATAAAAAAATTAATTATTTACATAAATATTATTTATGTAAATATTAGTTACATTAAGATGTGATTAATATTTAATATAAATTTGACAGTTACCATAACCAAATAAAAGGGCACAAGATTTTTAATTCCTATGAAGAAAAGGCTACTTAGAAAATGCATTAATTGTGAGCAACCAACATGAGATGAGTTGTCACACTATAAATATTACAAATGCAAAGAAATCAACATTTGAATTCCATATGCTACAAGTCTCCTATAAGCTAAATAATGAGGCATGGTGGACTATACAATGATTCAATTTCTAATGTACTCTTCAACTATTAAATTTCATGTGCTACAAGTCCCCTATAAGCTAAATTGTGAGGCATGTGGACTATAAAAGGTTTTCATTTCCAATGTACTCTTAATTCTTGAAGTCTATATGCTACAAACCTCCTATAAACTAAACGGTGAGGCATCTTGGACTATAAAAGATTTTCATGGACCATAAAAAGTTTTCATTTCCAATGTACTCTTAACTATTGAATTCTATATGCTACAAACCTCCTATAAGCTAAACCGTGAGGCATCTTGGACTATAAAATATTTTCATTTCCATTTTCAACGTACTCTTCTACTCTTCAATTATTGAATTCCATATGTTAACCTCCTATAAGCTAAATGGTGAGGATAAAAGGATTTCATTTCCAATGTACTCTTAACTATTGAATTCCAAATGGTACAAACCTCCTATAAGTTAAATTGTGAGGCATTATGGACTACAAAAGATTTTCATTTCCAACTCTTCAATTATTGAATTCCATATGATAGAAGCCTCCTATAAACTAAATCATGAGGCATCGAGACGATCGTAGACTATTAATAAATTCCATTTTCATTTCCAATGTACTCTTCAACTACTCACCCTCGAAAATCACCATCATTCCTTTGACCAACTCCCCGCGTTTTAGTACAATGCATGTGATTTATTTGTATATAATGATGTGATGGAGCTTAACAAGCAAGACGTGATCCCACTATCTAATCTTATTTCTTCTCTGTGCAATTGAGAGCTTTCGTGTTGTGGTTTGCTGTGTTTGTTGAGGGAAATAGTTTACAGCAAATATTGTGAGCTTCTTTTTCTTTTTCCCCATTTTCTGTTTTGCAGAGTTGAGATTTATATGGCTCCCAACAACCATTGGCCAAATCTGTTCAAATTGAAGCCTTCATCACCGCACCGTCAAATCAACACATCTTCAACAATGTCTGCCAAAAAGTCGTCTGTTGATGAAGGTTATCTCTCCCGCTTTCACTCTGCTGAGAAGTAGTGTTATTTTCTCTTTATAATGAGGGATTTAGGGTGCCTTTCATATATGAAATTTTATTGATATAATATAGTAATTTTCATTTGCCCAGCATCTGTATATTTTATTTTTGGGTTTAGGGTTTAACTGCATAGTTTTTAGTCATCCATATTTTAGGAGTAGTGGTCCACATGAACCCATCTTTAATATGAATGAATAGTCTAGTTCATTATGGTTATGATTGACACACTAACTGTTAAGCTCTTTCTTTTTATGTATTCTGAATAATTTATTTTTCACTTCTTATTTTTGACAGGAACCCAAAAGCTGGAAAGCAACCAGCCAAAGGCAAGATGGAAGCCCCTTCCGGAGCAAATAGAAATTTTAGAATACATTTTCAAATCTGGAATGAAAAATCCCGGGAGAGAAGATATACAGAGTATAACTAAACTGCTCCAAAAATATGGGCATGTAGGAGAAATCAACATCTACTACTGGTTCCAAAACAAAAAATCAAAAACCATGAGAGAGCGGCATCTAGAATCTGCAAGTAGGCCTAGTTTCACGCCCAACATTAGAGAATTTTCATCCTCTCAATACCACAACGTGGTGACCATGGGAGGAGTAATACAGAGTGACAGCAGTATCTTTCACGCTGGTATGCATTATATTATAGTAATTTTCATTTGCCCAGAGTCTGTATATTTATTTTTGGGTTTAGGGTTTAACTGCATAGTTTTTAGTCATCCATATTTTATGAGTAGTGGTTCACATGAACCCATCTCTAATATGAATGAATGGTCCAGTTCATTGTGGTTATGATTGACACACTAGCTGTTAATCTCTTTCTTTTTATATATTCGGAATAATTTATTTTTCACTTCTTATTTTTGACAGGAACCCAAAAGCTTGAAAGCAACCAGCCAAAGGCAAGATGGAAGCCCCTTCCCGGAGCAAATAGAAATTTTAGAATACATTTTCAAATATGGAATGAAAAATCCCGGGAGAGAAGATATACAGAGTATAACTAAACTGCTCCAAACATATGGGCATGTAGGAGAAATCGACATCTAGTACTGGTTCCAAAACAAAAAGTCAAGAACCAAGAGAGAGCGGCATCTAGAATCTGCAAGTAGGCCTAGTTTCACGCCCGACATTAGAGAATTTTCATCCTCTCCATCTGCATTACTTCCTGAACAGATGAATGGAACTACTTCTGCTCAATACCACAATGCGGTGACCATGGGAGGAGAAATACAGAGTGACAACAGTGTCATTCATACTGGTATGCATTATATTATGTTGCGTAAATTCTAGGCGTAAGATATCTATACAATATAGTCCTGTTTTGATTTAACAAATAGACATTTAGTACTCTCTTTTTTTGAGTTTTTTCTTAAAGGATGTTTGTCACAACTCAGTTGTTGAATTCTAAATTTGAAAACTAAACATAAAATGTATATTCATTTAAAAATACAAATAATAAACAATTTATCAATGGATTACACTTAAAAAAAATTGAGGATAAGATTTGCAAATCCACTAAAAAGTGGAGGATGCATTATCATTAAAATAAAAGAGTGGAGGATATATTATCATTAAAATAAAAGAGTGGAGGATGCAGAGTATAACTAAACTGCTCCAAAAATATGGGCATGTAGGAGAAATCAACATCTAGTACTGGTTCCAAAACAAAAAGTCAAGAACCAAGAGAGAGCGGCATCTAGAATCTACAAGTAGGCCTAGTTTCACGCCCAACATTAGTGAATTTTCATCCTCTCCATCTGCATTACTTCCTGAACAGATGAATGGAACTACTTCTGCTCAATACCACAACGTGGTGACCATGGGAGGAGAAATACAGAGTGACAATAGTGTCATTCATACTGGTATGCATTATATTATGTTGCATAAATTCTAGGCGTAAGATATCTATAGAATATAGTCCTGTTTTGATTTAACAAATAGACATTTAGTACTCTCTTTTTTTGAGTTTTTTTCTTAAAGGATGTTTGTCACAACTCAGTTTTTGAATTCTAAATTTGAAAACTAAACATAAAATGTATATTCATTTAAAAATACAAATAATAAACAATTATCAATGGATTACACTTTAAAAAAATTGAGGATAAGATTTGCAAATCCACTAAAATGTGGAGGATGCATTATCATTAAAATAAAAGAGTGGAGGATACATTATCATTAAAATAAAAGAGTGGAGGATGCATTATCTTTTAAAAAAAAAAGAGTGGAGGATGGATTTTTCTATAAATTGTCTAGAATTGTGAGGAAGAAGGGGACTCATCTCTTGTTTGGAGGGCTGGAGAAACCTGTAAGTCTCCTCTTCATCATTCTGCCTTGTCTCTCTTGACAGTCTAGTTCTTAAAGTTTTGTTAATAAATTTATTCAATTTGGTATGATGAATTATCTTAGGCTAGTTACGAATTTGAAATCATTCAAGAATGAATTTGTGCATGGAGTTTGCTTAAATATTCATAGTCAAATTTGCATGCAGCACTTTCAATTATGTTTTGATGGATGTCGATGCTCTGTCCTGATTTGTGCAACCCTGCAAATCAATATTTTTAGGCATTCGAGTAGTTAACATGCCCTGTCTGAGCATCCACGTTTTGCATTTCTGTCTGCTAGAGCATTCTGGTTATATAATCTGACCAAAAAAAATTATTCCTTGCTTTATGCTTGGACGGCTGTCCATACCCTGTTCCTGATTGTCCATCCCTACCAATTGCATTTGCTCGAAAGTTTAAAAGCCTTTTTCAACCCATTTCGTGAAATCCTACAATCATTTGCATTCCATGAGGTGACAGTTCTTTGAAGGATTTGGACATGCCGACCAAATCGCCCCTTTCCGTTATGCTCTAAACCCATACTCTATTCTTAAGTGCCCATTTGGCATAGGCAAGGATGATGTTGGCAAAGGTTTCAAAATTGTCTCCACACCTGCCAGTCACATTTGCTAGAATAAATCCACTTTGTGAATGACCTGTGATCATTGTAGTCCTTGAAACCACATTTCGTTGGGCATTATGTCAAACAGTCATGAGCTTTGTCTATGCTTCCTCATCTTACATATATGTCTACCAGGTCACTGACAGTTGTAGTATTTGACATAATTCGCCTTCCATTTGCTTGGGTAGAAGCCCATTCCCTGCTCCAAACACCCCACGCTAGCCAGGCGGGAAAGACATTGGCATAGGCTGGGAGGGTACTGACCAAGGTTGTCAAATTTGACTTTACCTCTATCAATTGCATTTGCCCCTAAAGTTTCTAGAGCCTTGTCAACTAATCCATTTTCTGCACCTCTTGCAATCATTTGAGTCATTCTGTTAAATAGTCGACGTGCTTGGTCTGGGCTTCCTCATTTCTCATATATATATATATCTACCAGTGCATTTCCAAATTTTAATAACTGATGAAAACCCCCTTACCATTATGCTTGATGTAAGTCCATACCCCATTCATGTACCATTATGCTTGACGTAAGTCCATCCCCCTTTCATGAGTGCCCTTTTTGGCATAGATAGGAGGTTGTTGTTAAAGGTTGTGGAATTTGGCTTTATGCCTACCATTGCATTTGCTTGTTAGTTTCTAAAGCCTTTTCAACAAACCCATTCTGAACATATCCTGTCATCACAGCATTCTATGAGGTCACATTTCATCGAGTCATTTTGTCAAACAGCTCATGTGCCTATTCTATGCTTCCACATTAGGCGTATATGTCTACCAGGGCACTTACAACTACAATATCTTACAAAAAACCCCTTTCTGTTCTGTTTTATGGCTAGAAATCTAACATGATGCACATCATTATAGTGCAAGCCTATTGTATAGATTGATTCATTTAGCTTCACTAATAATTTCTACAAGAAGATTGTCCCCTATTTTAAAACGATGGAAACAGAACTCACTCTCACAACAATATCTCTTGCAACAATCTTGGATATAAATCTTATTGCAGTGGGGAAATCACCACATACTCGAAGGTCCTTAACAACTCTAATAGTTGTTCCATGGGGTATGTTTAACAAACCCAATGCAATTGCCACCATGGTGGCAGTGAATTAATTATTTTTCCTATTCTTCCACAGCATTAAGTAAATATCTTGAATCTAGAAAATACCTTGCTACCTTCATCTTCCAAGCCCATTTCTCCAACTTTGCATAAATCTCTTTGTCTACAGATGTGATCTGCCTACTACACAAAAGCACGTGCCATTTTATGCCTTAGATCTAACTGCAGCTAGGGATCTTTTAATTCCTCCATTTTTCTCTAATCTCCTTACATTGAATCTCACAACACTTGCCCACTTCTGCATAGATGTTTGGGAGAAGGACCTAAGTTGGGTAGCTTTTATAGGATCCAAATAAAGAGCGGCTTCACTATAAATATTCATAAGCCTATATTCATATGTTATCTAAAGGCACCAAGAAAACACATACTTACAACTACTACAGTGACTGATATCCCACAAGAATGACTTAGCAGCCAAACTCATAAGTCACACTTTTAGTTTTACCACTGTGTGTTGCGGTTAGTGGCTGCATTATACTGAGTTACTAACCACCAGTGTACAAAAAAAAAATGGCCCGGTAGCTAAACTAATATGTCATGCAATTAAGATGAGCATTGTAAGCTGTGAATAGGTTTAGGCCCAGTGGTCAATATATATATTGGAGTGGAGCAAGCAAACCTTAGTAGTAGGTGTTCGAGGCACAATTAGATATGGGGATCAAACTAGGGTGTTACCATGACTTAACTGTAATTGTGAACAACATTGCATTAAATTAAGGAATGATGATACAAGATGAAAATTACTTGGAACACTTGTTTATTTGTATGTATAATGGTTATGGTTGCACTATAGATGGACTTTGTGATCAACAAATGTACCTACTAGCATTCTGAGTTCCCTCCATAGTTCTCTTTTCCACATATAGATAGTTATCCAATGAAGACTGAGTATTGTGGAGAATATGTACATTTAAAATATACTACAGTGACTGATATCCCACAAGAATGACTTAGCAGCCAAACTCATAAGTCACACTTTTAGTTTTACCGCTGTGTGTTGCAGTTAGTGGCTGCATTATACTGAGTTACTAACCACCAGTGTACAAAAAAAAATGGCCTGACAGCTAAAGTAATATGTCATGCAATTAAGATGAGCATTGTAAGCTGTGAATAGGTTTAGGCCTAGTGGTCAGTATATATATTGGAGTGGAGCAGGCAAACCTTAGTAGTAGGTTTTTGAGGCACAATTAGATATGGGGATCAAACTAGGGTGTTACCATGACTTAACTGTAATTGTGAACAACATTGCATTAAATTAAGGAATGATGATACAAGATGAAAATTACTTGGAACACTTGTTTATTTGTATGTGTAATGGTTATGGTTGCACTATAGATGGACTTTGTGATAAAAAAATGTACCTACTAGCATTCTGAGTTCCCTCCACAATTCTCTTTTCCACATATAGATAGTTATCTAATGAAGACTGAGTATTGTGGAGAATATGTACATTTCAAATATGATTTGTCAAGACATCGATGTTTAACTAATATTGTTCTATTTTCTTTCATGTTTAAAATTGTTTGTATCTTTTATAGAAAAGCTTATTTGTTCTTGTGTGAATGTGATGTTTACTGTTCTTTTAAATTAGAGTTAAGTGGCTACAAACCTTTCAATGCCAACATCCATAGGGAGTCTTATCTCTTGAGCTCTCCTACATATTATAGTACAATAGTACCTCCCTAAATTTGTTTTGTACCTTGTGTGCCTATTTGATCCCTTTACACATGTTTATATACTTACTAAGTATAACACTAATATTTCCAATGGTATTAGAGCACATGGCTTTGTATTATCGTATTATATGATATCACTGATGTGCCAATATCAACATCGATGACTATGTTTTATACTTGACAACTTTGAGCTTGATGCATTTTTTATGCACTCATGGAGTTTTTATGCAAGGCTACACAACAATTTCTTACATAGTGGGATTTCTAATCTCTTTAATCTAATTGATCAATGTTGGAAGCATTGTGAAAATAATTATTAGTTATAGTGATAGTCATACCTTATGATTTCCTTTCCAACGGGTTCAACCTTGACCAATTTTATGGGATTAAACTTGGCATATTAAGGATGGTCATTTTCTTTAAAAGATTAGCAAATTGTTTGGTAGGGAGAAAGTTATTGATCTCTATGTTTATTTAATATAGATAAATCCAAGTGATCTTCTCTAATTAGTCCATTTTGCATAAATATTTCAGTTAGTGTGCTACTTCAAAGACCCTTTAAATTAAGTTGTAAATCATACTTACGACCATGGAGTCTATTTGTGTCCTCCATAGTATCTTAGATAATATCAGCTATGGGTTATGCTCTTAAGATAGTGTATTGTAGAACTCGATGTGATTTCTTGTGCATTATGATAGTTCTAGTTATGTACATAAATGCATATGACTAATCCAATGAGTGTCGGTTGTGGAGCATTAGAGACCTAGACAGAAACAACTACATACTCAACTACGGTAAGAGTACCATGCTAGTAACTCATTAAGCAAATAACTTTATATGCACTAACTAAATGGTTTTAGGAATAACCTATGTGAGCTCAATGTCATCTTAAGAAAATAGCAGAAACTACCTTGTATAAGTGAGTAGCTAAATAGGTGAATGAAGTATGCTTCTTTGATCACTATGAGGGCTTGTAACAATATAATGGAATTGGGTTACTTATTAGGTAATAATGCATGTTTTGAGTAGAATTAATATTATACATCTTTTAGTGTATTAAGCTGGTAAATATAGATGATGATTTAAATAATGATTACCATGATGCTCATTTGGAAAATACTTCAAGCATACTAACAGAAAATGAGGCTTACTGACATGTGAAATGTCAGATAGGGCAACTAGGCTGATCTAGAAATGCTATCTATCATGTGCTCTCATGTCACTCTCGCAGATTGTGGTGAAAGTACTAGGGATCGAGAACGAACTTAGTCATGAAAATTACCTAATTTGGCTTGGGGGAGTAAGCTAGATTTAATGGGTAGACACCTTATAGGGATTCCTCCACACTAGGACTTTAGATGTTTGTGGTAGTGGACTAACTTCCATCCCTGTTTCACCGAGTGGGTGGCAACCGATGAAGAACTATCTAGGGCAGGGAATAACCCTAGAAAGGCCTAGGTACCCACTCATAGTTACATCAAACATAGTGCAAAATAGAACTACATGTTTGCATTCCCCGCGTTAGTCACATCCGAAGGAGGGGGCCTTGATTCAGTGGATACAGGGTATGTAGGCAGTTTGCATGGCGAAGGATGCCAACAGGACTCAGGCCCTTGGATTTAGGGTGTCCTACAATTAGCATCATGATCTTAATTCTCTGAGTAGTGATTACTGAGTTGTGTTAACATGAGATTGTTAAGTTAATTTTGTGCAGATGATAAGGATACAATTACTAGAGGAGAAGCAAGCTACCAAAAATGAATGTAGGATGTAATGCATGACTTAAGGTATGAACTGATCTGTTGTTCTTCTAGGTTATCTTACATAATGTACCTTCTCTCGTAATGTACTCTCTCTTCACTAGATTTAAAATTGGTGATCTTTTAAGAACCTGATGATTCTAGGAAACTAAATTTCAAGTTTCATCGCATTGCTATAGCATACATTAACCACTTCTGGAAGAATTTCACATTTCCTACATCTGTCAAATCAAAATTTTTATTCATTGGTATTTTTGAAATCAGAGCTTAATGTTATTTGATTTAGCATGAGTCGGGTCCTTACAATGTTTGCATGCTTTAAAAACATTCTATGCAGAATCAAGTGCGAAGAAATGGAATGCCTCTGTATTGACTGTATGCATGAATGGTATTCCATTTGATGCCTCGATGGGGCCTAGAAATTGAAAGGTTCTATATCATTCCTCTGGCAAGCCACTCCTTGTCAAAAGGGATTCATCTTGTGGGAATTGCAACATGGAGCCATATACTATTTGGCATTTTATTAAATATTTGTAGTTAAAGTGTGTTTAAGAAATTGTAGGAGATAAGTTTTAAATGTGCCAAGAAGTAGATGAAATAGAGGAATGGCCAACTGAAACCTGTTTCCTGTGTTATAGAAGGTGCATGTCTGAAACAATAGATGAAATAGAGGAATGGCCAACTGAAACTTGTTTCTCATGTGTCCTTGAAGGTTCATGTCTGAAACAGTAGATGAAATAGGGGAATGACCAACTAAAATGTGTTTCTCATGTGTTCTTGCAGGTGCATGTCTGAAATAGAAGATGAGCTTCACACCAAAAAGTGCTTCCTTGTCTACTGCAAATAGGGAATTGTTCGGATTCAAAGGTTGTCTTAGTTAGGTTATGACATTAAATAGGCCCTTAGAGTATAGCCACTCTTTGTCTCATAAACTCATTGGCTGGCTTATAGAATGTGATCTTTTCACTACATGTCATTCTTACTTTTCTTATGTAGTGATTAATCTATATAAAATAAACCAATCGCAAAAGAGAATTATTTTGACTGTTGAACAAATATTAGTTTTTCTTAAGTATCTGCCAAAATTTTAGTCAAAATTATTTTAAAAATCATTTATCAATGTTGTGATTGGCTCATAATTTGAGCTCTTAAGAGCCCATTTTGCAGATTTACTTTTTTTAAATATTGTGTTCCATTTTTTAAAGAAAGGAACACCCAAATTTAGAAGTAGGAAAAACTAAAAAAAAATTAAAATATATTCAACACTAATCTTACCTTGCCAAAAAATTAATTGAATTTATTTTATGGAAAGAATTTGTTGAGGAGTCACCCTGTATAGAGATATAAACATTAAATTTAGGCTATTAATAAGCAAAACTTATTAATGTTTGCCACCCAATTCCATTTCCACTTCCTCTATTTTTGAAATATTTCCTTCTATCTTGAGTAAATTGATTCTACTTCAAAGAATACTAGAAATGTTGTATAAATGTTTTTATTGCTATGTAATATAATGTAATATTGAACTATATGGTATGATTAAATGTGATTTTTTAATTTAATATAATCTCTGCTATTAATGATATCTTGGATGGAAAAGGATCATTTGTGAGTCTAATTCCTAGGGGGTGGTGAATTTGTTGAATATGTTGAATAGATAGCATTTAGCTGATGTTAATTGGCACTTAGCTTTGGTTGTTAAATAGATTCTTAATTTGAGTGATTCTCTGGATTCTGTTTCTTTAATTCATATTCCTAGAGAATGGAACGGAGTAGCGAATTGTTTGACCAAATGGGCTTCTAATCACATGGAACACTGGAACATTGTGGATTGGGGTCAAATAGCCTTGGAGCTATCTCAAAAGTTGGATAATTTAGTGGAACTTGAGAGCACTGAGGAATGCCTTTGCTTTGTACTCATTCTTGTTTGAATAAATTTTTACCCCTTTTTAGTAAAATATTATTATTTAATTTATCATATTTTTTATTTAATGTACTATGAATATAATTCAAGTATATGATGTGATTAAGTATTCACACTTAAATATAATATGGTATGATTAAATATGATTTTTTAATTTAATATAATCTCTCCTATTAATATTAATATAATTATTTAATTTATCATATTTATTTAATATGCCCTGAATATAATTGAAGTATATAATATGATTAAATATGATTAAGTATTCACACTTAAATATAATATGGTATGATTAAATATGTTTTTTTAATTTAATATAATCTTGCCATTAATATTAATAGAATTATTTAATTTATTATGTTTTATTTAATATATAGTGAATATAATCGAAATATATAATATGATTAAATATAAGTAAGTATTCACACTTAAATATAATAAAATATTGAACTATATGGTATGATTAAATATGATTTTTTAATTTAATATAATCTCTATTATTAATATTAATATAATTATTTAATTTGTCATATTTTATTTAATATACTGAGTATAATTGAAATATATAATATGATTAAATATGATTAAGTATTCAGGCTTAAATATAATATGATTTTTTAATTTATTTATTTCATATTATTGGTAATATTATTATTTTACTATTATTACTATCATTATAATTATTAATTGATTAGTTTTTTCTCCAACTTGAGCATGCATAGAGGGGGGTTGAGGATCCTTTAGAGGACCTTCCACAATATAATGTTGTGGAAGGGCATCTTTCCACCATGTAGCTTGACCACCCGAATTGTGCTTGGAGTTGGGACATTTAGTAGTGATGTGTGGTGTTTCATTATTATTAATTGAAGTATATAATATGATTAATTATGATTGATATTCAGGCTGAAATTTAATACTAGCAATTGCACAAAATTTATGTGTAACGAATTAGCCCATAGTCATGATGAAGAAAACAAGAATGGTGTGAAATGGATTGAAAGGAAAGTAACGTGTTGGAAAGAACAAGATTGAACAATAATGTTTACTTTTATTGATATTTATTAAAGCTTTTTGAAATATAAATCTATCACAAAAATACTGAAATAAAGGTGTAGTTATATTATTCCATCTAATTTTTACAATGACGATTGAGAAATGGTGTTTGATCTATGTTCTATTCACCTACAAAAGAAATTATGAGTCTATGTAACATTATTGTGAGGAAGTCAAGTAGAATTCATAAAAAAATAAAAGAAAATACGTGATACCTGAATGTGTTAAGATGATAATAGTTGTGGGCAAGCCTCTTCTTTCCAAATAGTTATTTATGTATGTTCTGTGTTTCACCTACAATAAAAAAAGAGTCTGGGTAACATTGTTGTGAGGATGTCAAGTTGAATCTGTAAGAAAAACCAAAGAAAATGCATGTACTAGAATGTGTTAAGAGGACAATAGTTATAGGCGAGCCTCTTCTTTCTTCCTGATGATGGTGTAAGGGTTGTTCTACATTTTAGAGTATTGTTCAAAACTGAATGCAAGTTCTATGTGAAGACTTTCTATGGATTGACTCTAGATATAGCTATAAATGTCAAGCCTTGTCTTTCAATTTCACCTATACTTATTGTAGCCTTGTTCAATGTGAGGCCTTGGGATTTATGGATTAATATCGCCCAAGCCATGGTCAGGGCTATTTGTCTATGACCACCACATGTTATAGATATCAAAGGTATATTCGTTGGTCTTTCCATATCCCATGTTGGGCTATTGTAGGTATCAAATTGAACCACGACGTACATTGGCAAGTCTGGCAGTTTTGAGTTGGTATTGTAAACAACAGCTTTAACTTCTCCCAATGATCCATTTATAAGTCCTGCTTCAATCCATAAGTTTGTTGCTAGCATCAACCTTTCGCCTATGCATAGGAGCACCTCTTGTTGGAGATGATCATCATTAATATCATTGTTTTCTTTTTTATGTGTATTATGTGCTACACTAAGTGCTACAGGAAGATTTAGTAGCTTCAACATCTTTCTATTATGTAGCACGGCAAAGTTATTGGTGGCATATAGATCCATGGAGAGGTTAAATTATTCTTGTTGTATTTGAGTTAGTGATTTATTTGTGATTCGTTAGTGTTTCCCAGTCATGCCGCATTGGTTTTGCTTCACGTATGTTTTGTAATATGGCACGAAATTATTTTTAGGCTTGATTATCACCTCCTTGACAGAATATTGTTTCCAATGTGACAATTGTGATAAATGTTTCCCATAACATCCTTGTAGTTGAGTGTGATACATAAATTGGTTTATCCATTACAGGCAGTAGTTGTGCAAGGTCACCAATAAGGATAATGGATAGACCACCAAAGCATTGGTGTTGTTGGTGGGGGAATGCCTCACACAGATTAGTGTCTATTTTAATAACAACTTTGGGCCTATGAAGCTCATCTTATCGATGAGGATGCATTTAATGTTAGGCCTCTCTTCTTCAAATAGTGTAAGAGCATTTCCTTGTAATGGTCGCATTTCTCTTAATGGAATTCTAAGACCTACATGGATTGTGGTGGCATGCATTTTGTAAGCAACCACTCCTATAGGGACAAGCGAGAGTAGTGGACTTTGCTTGTTCGGATTCAATTTGTTCAAAGTACTCTTGATGTAATAGATTATTTATGATTTTCCAGTGCCTCTTGTTCCTTGAACAATCATATGCAAAGGTTGTTTTGAGCATAGATCCCTATAGTGTTGCAAAATGGTGCCTAGTGCAAGTTCTTGCTTTGGTGCCAATTGGTAGCTTGATTTAGTGAATGATGAGGAACAATAGTCATGTTGTATGCATGAATTACTTGTGGTTATGAATGGAAGGACACTATCATGTAAATTCTAGGGCATTTTGTGTTCATTCCATGCATTGTTGATGTCAAAGTCTCCTCTACCAAGTATTTATAGCTCATTTATGTTGACATCAGTGGTTAGACCCATTTGTGATAGTAATTTCCACTCATACATGATGATGGTTTCTTGGGCCAATGTTCCATCAACATCATCATTGTTTGCTTCATTGACATTCTCCACTTGTGTTATGCGGTCAACATGCCAAGGATAGTATTTGTTTGCATCCATGTGTCTCCAAATTGCTATGATTTCTTGTTTTGAAAGACCCATGTCTGTCTCTATATGGCAGAAAGGCTTGTACAAGAGGAGCTCACTTCAACAAAATGTTTCAAAATGTTCTGATTCTTCCACTGGAATACTATAAAAGTAAGGGAATACATTGATAATTACATTTTGTTTCCTCTTCTACCATTTGCTTCCTTTGCGATGAGAACAAAATGAGAACATTACTGCTAATTCTATTAGAGAAACACTCTCTAACTCAATTGGTCATTTTGTATAGGAGTTTATGTAATTAGTTGCCAATTCATATTCATCCACTTTTCTTGTTATATGTTGTAGTACTTTCCTACCAACAATTAATGATATGAAGGTTCGACTAGAAGTGACAAGAGTTAATTTTTCCAACATATGGCAGGTTTCTTGTGCTCCTATATAATGATCTACACTAATCTCTGTCATGAACTTGCGATATGCTATCAAAGCTTCATCTTCACTTTTTCCCTAATTTGATATTCTTGTCAACATCTTGACACAACTTTCTAACCTCCTCTCATCTTTTGAGGCATACTTGGAAATATACTTGAGAACAAGTCTTTGTGAAATTATAGGTTGACATTCTATGTTAGCTCTCCATATTTTAAGCACCTTTGGGTTGTGGATGACTAATCTATCATCATTTCTAGTCATTTCATAAGTTGTTTTGCCTTCATCGTCACATATTAAGGTGGAAACGTTCAGTCCATGGAGCTTTATAATGACATTTGACATTCTTCCCTTTCTTGCATAAACAAGTTCCCTCACTACATTTGGTGTGCCTATGTACATGATTGACTAACTCCTCATAATCTTTCATGGGGTTAGCAGATAACATCTCTGTTGTATTTAGTAAGCATAGATCATCCAGAGGAGATTGATATGTTAGATTTCTCCTTTGGGTTGCACTATGACGATTCCAGGCACTAACATATTTGTCAAAGAATTCTCTAGCTCTGTCTAGTTCAACAACATTGTTCCAATCAAGTTTATCCATATCCGGTGCATTTTGTCAACCACAAGAACCAATGTACATGAGTAGATCCTCAATGTTGCCACTCATATCTGTACCAATAATCTTTTTTCTTGATCATTTTCTCTATGACTTCTTCATGAAATATCGTAAATCATTGGTGTAGGTACAAGGATGTTGTGTGCGGGTTTTGAATTACATTTTCTGTGAACTATTTTCTCAAGTAGTGTATTGATGCTAGGTTGTCTGTACTAAATAATGCATGGAGGTCAGTCCATTTTGTATTAGTGGTGCTCAACATGAAGAATATTGTAGGAGATCCTAACTGGTATTTGTTAGTTCAGAACAACACTTTCTCCAATAGGATCATGTTCCTTGTAGAGAAGTGCCAAAATGCATGAGTTGCTCAGCTAATTGACTATCAAGGACATTGTGTAAGTTTTGGCGGAGATCTTGTATGGTAGTTAGTATGTTGTCTTCCATATTTTTTTCACAAAAACTAAAGCAAGTTGTTGGCTATGATGACACATTATGAGATTGTAGAGGAAGTAATGAAATCTTACATGTCTTCCAAATCTATTATCATGATATCTCATAAGGTGTAAAGCATATTCATGTATAAATGCACTTCCCTAATTCTGGCTTGTAGGGGAAGTGCAACCACATTTGGGAAGAGTGTGGGAAAGGTCATGCCTAGTAGCCCCTCGGTATTGTACTCATTTATTAGAGAAGGGCTAATTTTAGGCCAAGGGATGATGCTAATATTGTCAGAATGTAGTTGTAAGGTTTCTTTTATGGCTTCTATCTCTCGTTGTCTATCCAGTAACCTTGGAATAAATGATGATGAATACTTAGATTCATTGTGTGGATCATATTCTTGGACATGACTTTCTACTTCTTCCACCATCATTTCTTCATTATTTGTTGTAAACCTTTGCAACATGTTTGAAACATCTGTGCTAGTTTCAGGCAACAAGGTTAGTGAGTCAATATTGATTTTAACATCCTTGCAGTATGGATCATTTTTTATCTTGTATTCAAGGACATTCACAATGTGGGATCTACTTACATAACAGTCATAATGATTTCCTTTAGTGTGGAATTGTCTAACTATCAAAACTTCTAGGTCCTCAAGTCTACGTGGGAGGGATTTTGCTATTGTTGTAATATCATGGGAAAACTTATTGTGTGGCCACTGTATTTGTACTACCCTCTACGAGCATGTGTAAACTTGTAGTATTAGACTCACTCATGCTATAAGCATCTCCTCCACTTGAGTAAGCACTTTGAGGAATGTGGGTTGTTCACCTAGGTCTAACTTGTTAGTTGCCAAGAATCGATGGACCCCTTTCTCACTAAAGCATCGAGTAGAAATAGGATTGGCATTAGATGAACAAATTAGTATACCAGGATAACATTCTTTACATCATGTATATGTTTGCAAGTTAGACAATGAATATATTCTATTATGGAAACATTACATTGCTCGTAAGGAATTCGTGGCACTTGTTTCTTCATTTACTAAGTTTTCGGTTCTATTTATACACATTGGTGTTGTATTGGATGTGGAATAATTTTCTCTTTGTCATTTAGCCATTACATTTTCTGAATCATTTACAAGCATGGTTTCTTCCTTAGATGTTGATGATGGATTTACTGATCCGTGCAAATTTTTCTGTAAATGTTGGATGGGACGATAGGCACATATTTGGTCTTTGTTTCAGGTGTAGTATAAACAACTTGCCTTTTTTTTTTTTGAGTTTGGTATCTAACATGACCCTTGGAGAACTATCAATGGTTGAGCTTTGCATAATGTTCCTAGAAGAAAATATAAAATCTATTATTGCATCTAAAAGAAAAAATTAATTCCATTTTTTAAAAACAAAAATAAAAATGCATAGGTAATTTAAAAATCAATCAAAAATCTAACTCTATTCCCTTCTAACCTAGGATCCAAAAGTTAAAAATTAATTTATTATCTCAATACGAAAATTGGGAAGAAAACAAGAATCATAAAAGATTAAGAAACCTTACCTAGATTTCTGCTGATACCATTGGAAAAGAATTACAGATAGGTAGGTTTTGAGGTCTACAAAATCTGCATTTCTGCACAAATATCATTTAGTATTTTGAGTACACCAGTCTTTCATAAACACTCAATAGAACAGTTGCATACAAAACCAATTCACTAATGTTTTAAAAAAAATGTACAGATTGATAGTGAAGAAAACTGATCAAAATTCCAAAGACTATTCTTGTGACTGAGAACGCATTTACATATATCTGTAACTCCTTAGCAATGGCAATTCACTTAGAGAGCAAGTATAAGTTAACAAGTAAAGTTTGCTTCCACACAGTATTTTGTTCACACGATTTAGTAAATTGACAAAAAATTAACCTTTGACTTTCATTTTTGCGGAATAATTTAATTTCAGTGTTACATTTTACAAGATTTTCTTAAGAACACATTTGAGATTTTTAAATTTTGTTACTTGGTTTTGGTTCAAACTTCAATTTATGTTGATGACTGTTGGTTGTGGATATATTGCCTGATATTCAGGAGTTTATTTCTTGTGGTCCATCACCCTTGTTAAACTTTCAATAAAAGGACGCCCACACAAGTTACATTGAGATTGCTGGAGAAATCAATCAACACATAGACAAGTTACATTTCAGATTGATTTCTAATGATTTTTTAGATTTTCTTGAAGGATTGCTAAAGAACTCATTCAACATAGACATAGAAGAAGTTCTTTGAATGGTATATAGATGAGGGAAAATAAATCATTAGAAATCAAACAATGCCCTATAAGATTTTTTAGTTCATTTCTTTACACATTCAATAAATGAAGGTACAGTTACAAATTCTTGAAATGCTTGCCAATAATTAAAATGGTGGAATTTCTTAAAATGCTTAACATACAGTTTGCATATGGTCTTCCCTTCCCATTTTATTGAAGCTAAAACTAAGCCCTGAAGCAAGATCTGATTTTATTGATAAAAGTGGAATTGAAGGTAAACTGATATTCCATCAACTAATATTGCAATTAGTCCTCATCAGTTAGCTAGGGATTCATCAAGTGTCTGCAATAGTAGTATATTCAAGGCATTTCAGAGAGTGGATATAATCATGGATCCTCTTTAAACTATAGGAAGTTATAGAAAAGAGCTTGAATTGATGAAAAAGAACATAGATTTTGAAGCCCCCCAAAAATACATGGACTGATTCTGAAGGCCCAAAAACATAGGATTAAGTCTCAAGTCTTCTTACATGAGTGAATATTTTTTAAATCTTAGAGCTTTATATCATATTTTCTGCTTGCATATCTAGTGGGTAGGGTGCAAGCAAGGGGAGGAAAGAGAATGTTCAATTTTTTAGTTAATTTAATTCTTTTTGGAAAAATGCATTTCCTATCCTCACACACATGTAACATAATTACTTATATTAGGAGGCATATTTAATCCTTAATCATTCTCACTCAGATGATAGGGTCTTGAAGGAGATCTGAAACATGGATATGGTTCCTCTCTTCATGTAATTATGTCCATAAACTCTTTTATCTAAACATCATAACAGAGTAAAACGGTAGCATATAGTTTTAGGTCTTAGCTACACCCATGCAAGGTTTGGGGAATGAAACCCCCAAAAGATAAAAGGGTAAAGTACAGTTTACATGAAAACATGGCCAATGTTTTCAGATGGGCCTATCTATTTTTATGATTTTTTTCAAAACAAATAGTAGGTGCTTCCTTACTTGAGACATGACCCAGATGAACAATTTAAAAACTTACTTTTTGTATTGCCTCCATTTCTGCATCAACTATCAAATCTTATGATTTAGAAACTGCAATCAGACATACGCAGTTAATTCAATTGCTCAATGGAATAAAATTGTATGCCCAGCTAGTTTGCGCTCTCCAAACATTCACCTTTGGCTATGGTGTATCCAGACACTCTGGTATAGGGAGTACATCCCACATCTGGAATATCTACTATAAGGAATTTTCTTACCCGAGTTCAATAAAGCATTTGTCAAGTCACATTCGAATCATGATATTGTTCTTCCACAAAATTATAGAACTTCTTTTAAATAATATGTAAAGTGAGAATTCTGAAACTTACTGCTATGTACTGATCAAATTTGGAGAGCAGCAATGTAATAATCCACTTAATGTAAATAATATGTAATGTGAGAATTCTGAAACTTGTCTGCCTGAGCTCCCAGGCAATAATCCACGTCAAATGAACATAACACTTTAAAAAAAAAATTGACAAGGAAAAAAGATTCTCCGGCAGTTTCTTCCCACTAAATAGCCTATGGGCTAATTATTTTTTAATTTATTTATTTCATATTTTATTAATGGTAATATTATTATTTTACTATTATTACTATAATTATTATTATTAATTGTAGTATATAATATGATTAAGTATTTATGCTTAAATATAATATGATTTTTTAATTTATTTATTTCATATGTTATTATTGGTAATATTATTATTTTACTATTATTAAACTATCATTATAATTATTAATTGATCATTCTTTTCTCCAAGTTGAGCATCATAGAGGGTGATTGACGATCCTCTAGAGGACCTTCCACCATGTAGCTTGATCACCTAAATTGTGCTTGGAGTTGGGACATTCACTAGTGATGTTGTTAGATTTAAGATAAACAACTGAGAGGGGGGGTGAATCAGTTGTCCAAAACTTTCTTTAAATTACTTACTTAAATCCTTTTCTTTATTCAGCAGCATAATAATAAATCAATCATGGAACCATAAAGCAACAAATCAAGAATAGAAACACATTTACACATAAGACACCAAGATTTTTTGACATGGAAAACCCAGTTAAGGGAAAAATCATGGGGTGACTAACCCAAGATTGTATTCTCTATTAGAAGAATAGTAAGAACAAAATGGCACATGCCAATTAGGGCTCACTGCCCGAGTACACTGCTCACAAGAGGCCCATTGCCTACAGGAGACATACTGTCTACAGAATGATAAGTATAACATACTTGAACTGAAGAATCACATCTTCACCATGCTTGAGTCAGTTCCATTTAAGCTCAATACTTCTTCTCTGCCTTTCACTCTACTCCTCTCTACCACAAACTCATCTCAACAAGACACTCTTGAAATGACCTTACAACTCTTTATTTATACAAGACATCCACTTAGGGATAATCATTCAAGTCGACATACATTACACAGCAAATACATAAATACAACATGACTTATTACAAAAGGACTTCATGCAGATGAACACACTGTCAGCCACATAGATCTGAGACTTCAATCCTTCTTTTAGGAATACACCATTGTTCATAGAGCATCTTCAAGATCATCAGCAGGAAGTGTAACTCATCCGGTCAGCCAAACTTATGAAGAACATCATCATCCAGAAGTAATTCTTCAATTACTAGCTCAATCTTCAATGTGGACCACCAACACGAACTGGACACAATCCAAAGACCTCCACAAGCTTTCCTGAATCACCAAGAACATCCACACTACTTCTACTTCCAGAAATCATCCTCTCCCTCATCTTGAATCTCAAGAACACAGTCTGTCATCACTGTCATATTGGAATAGATACTTGTGGACCTCCAGACTATGAACCAATTGAGTTGACACTTCACATTTACTTCTAAACATTCCACCAAATCCACATAATAGGATATTTCATTTCTGGATCTCAACGGACCTATCTGTGTCACTCTGTCACCTCTGAACATTTGCCAGAACTGATTTTACTTAAGTGGTCATAACTTCTTTAGATATTCATGCAGACGTCTGAGATCTTTACTAGATCATCTTAAGACACATATATACAAACCCTTTGAAGCGCATCCTCTGATCTTCATCTTAACTAGGATCTTTAGCTCACTGTCTTCACTGTTCTTCTATGTTCCTGATTAGGACTAATTTTCTCAATATCTTCAGTACACAACTCATCCAATCCTTATCATTAATGTAACAGGAGTATGTTGACATCAATGACAACATCGGTTAGGCCCATACTTGCAATAGATGTGTCATGTTTCATTATTATTAATTGAAGTGTATAATGTGATTAAATTTGATTTAAATTTAATATGATTTTTTAATTTATTTTTTTCATATTTTATTATTGGTAATATTCTTATTTTACTATTATTACTATCATTATTATTAATTGAATTATATAATATGATTAAGTATTCCTGCTTAAATATAATATAAATTGAACTATATGGTATGATTAAATAATCTTTGCTAATTTTTTTAAAAATGGGGGTAAAAATTTATTGAACTGCAAAGATAGAATACAAAGCCAAAGGCATCAGGCCCACACAGAACCAACAAGAGTCCCACCAGGAACCCCAAGAAAGCCAACTACCTATTCATATCCTCAATAATTATCTTTTATAAAACCAGAGTATGCTTTGGTGATAGATGATTCCAATCCCCAACATCCCATCTCCACAGATGCTTTGAAGCCCACTTAGCTAGACAATTCGCCACTCTATTCCACTCACGAGGAATATGGTGAAAGGAAACATAATCCAAAGAGCAGGAAAGATCCAATATCTACTTAACCACAATGGCCAGCTACCAATTAGCTCCTTCCACCCTTTGCTCCTTTAGCATATCAAACACAATTTGTGAATCAGATTCATAGATGATTTTTTTCCAACCAAGGGAACAACCCCGTTCAACAACACTAAGAATAGAAAGGGTTTCCATAAAATTGTTAGTATGGAACCCTTTATAAGTAGAAAAGAAAAACACATGTCCAACACTATCTTTGCCAATACCCCCAATCCCTGCATGTCCAGGATTCCCTCTAGAAGACCCATCAGTATTTACCTTCAGAATTCCTTGGGTAGGATGGTACCGTTGACCCTCCTGATTAAAGCTTCTATTCAGCCTGTCGATGCCATCTACTAGCAGAGAAATCCAAACCACTGTCAACCAAATTTAGATTCCTAATAATAGCCATGTCATTAGGATCCATATTAACCAAGAGATCACATTTTGTTGAAGTAATCCCCTAGATTCTACTACAAATCTTTTACCATAACTGAAGCACCTCCAACCTCACACCTTAAAATAACCTCATATTCCTTTCTAACCAAAGGTGCCAAATAATCATTAGGCCCAATAGTCCAAACAATCTAGAGGAATGAGGTCTAATCTCGAGGTCTACCCAAACTTTCCCAGAATTCAACCAAGGAAGTGGTATGAACGCAAGCATGATTCCACACCCCCCACCAAAGGTGCCAAAGCTCTTGAGAGAAAGGACAGTAGAAAAAGAGATGTGAGACAAATTCTTCATTGTTGCGGCAAAACACATAGATAGAAGGGCCCTAGAAGCCTCTCTTCCTCAAATTTTCCCAAGTCAAGCACCTATTTTGGATGACCAACCAAGCAAAGAAATTACACTTGGGCCAAGAAAATTTATTCCAACCCTTTTTCCACCAAGTAACACCAACCTGCCCATACAATTTTATGTCTAACTCTAGGTAACCCAAGGCAACCAAGAATTTTCCTTTTGGATCAGGGCCCCATGTTTTGAAATCCCTCCCTTTGAGAGAGTTACACATTCTCCTAGCCAAAATTCTAGCAATCTCTTGATGATCCTCCTTACTACCACCCAGCAGCCACTCATGAGGTTCATTCCAATGCATCACCTCCACCTAACCTAACACATAAATAGACATAAAGTTCACCACCTTCCTCCAACTAGTTTCAAGCAAACTATTATATAGGGTATGCAAATGAGGGAACATAGTTAAGATAGGGATTGCCCATCCCAAGAATCATATCAAAAAAGAACCTCAAAGCCTCCATTACAAATCCACAAAAGGCCATCCTTGATAAGTTGTGCCCCTCTTTTGAGGGTATCCCAAATCATAGATCCCTTCCCCAAGAGGCAATACCAAGGCACATCAGAGGGGTCCACCCCCTAAAGGTACTTATGAGTGAGAATTCTAGCCCAATGTTAATCTTGGAAAGTGCACCATCTCCAATACAATTTGGCATCTAAGACCTAACCATTCAACCCTACAGGCTTGAGCCCAAGGCCTCCCTCCTACTTTGGCCTACAAATAGATTACCACTTAACTAGACTCCACTTCAAAAAGGAAAAATTGCCTACCCAAAGAAATTGTCAGACAAGGGCATCAATCTCCTTAATGAAATTAGTGGGAGCAGAATGCATAAAGCACCTATGAATAGGGAGGGCCTAAACCGGCGCCTTCAAAAGTGTCACATGCCCAACTAAGAAGAGCCATCTACAAGTTCAATGACTAACCCTCCTGTGGAACTTATTAAGAATATCCTACCATATCTCCCTACATTGAGACCCCACAACAATGGGAATCCCAAGATAATTCAAAGGAAGAGAACCAATCTAAAAATGAAAAATTTAAGCAACCCTACTTTGAATAAGATGATGGGTATTAAAGAAGAAGATGGAAGACTTATCCTCATTAATCTTTTGTCCTGAGGAAGCCAAATAGGTATCCAAAGTTTTCGTTATCACAGATTCATTAATTTTGGCCATGCCCATCAAGCAATATCATCCACCAACTAAAGATGAGAGTGAGGAGGCAGACTATTACTCTAGCTCCATCTCTGAATTAGCCCTTGTCTAACTCATGACTTGAGGATTCTACCCATTCCTTTCGCCATAATAATGAACAAATAAGGAGATAAGGGATCCCCTTGATGAAGGCCTCTGGAGGCTCCAGATAACTCAGAAGGCTCCCCATTGATAAGAATTGGAAAGGAAGTAGAGGTCACACAACTCATCACCCAATCCACCCACTCCCTACCAAATCCAAAAGCCAGAAGAACTTTCTGTAGGAAGGCCCATTTGACCCTATCATAAGCTTTTGTGATATCAATCTTGATGAACATATCTTTTTCCTTAGATGTTGCCATGGAATAAATGACTTTAATTGCTATCACAATCCCATCTAGAATTTCCCAAAACTCCTCTAAAAGATCTAACTTGATAATTTCCCAAAACTCCTAGAAGAATTCTATAGGAAAACCATCAGGGCCGGAGCTTTACCTTTTTTCATTTGAAACACCACCATCTCCAATTCCCATACTGAGATGTGAAGCATGAAGGCTGCATTCATCTCATTAGAAACTAGTAAGGGAATATAGTCAAGAATACAAAGTTCATCTTCTCTAGCCAGAGGAGAATCTTTTGTACATAGAGTTGAAAAGAACTAAGAATCCTTGCTAGAAATATCACCCATAGAAGATAGTTGCATTCCCTCTAGAGACACAAGAGAGGTTATAAGATTATCATTCCTTCTAGCTTTAACTGAGTTATGAAAAAAATAGTATTTCTATCTCCTTCCTATAGCCAATCAATTTGACATTTCTTCTTCCAAAAAATCTCCTCCCGCAACTCCCATTCCTCCAACTCCTTAGCTGCAATAGACTCCTCCCTATTCAAATCTTCTGTAAGATCTTGATCCTAAATTTGGTGGGTGATGATGTTGAATCAAACTTGAGCTATCATTTTATTATGGTGTAGATTGTTGAAGCCCTGTTTATTCCACTTCTTGAGCCTGTATTTCACATACTGTAGTCTTTTGGCATTTAAGAATACATAGCCCTGCCATGAGTAGGCCTCCCTTTGTGCCACCAATCAACCATTAAGTATTGGAGAGATGGGTCTCTCAACCACATGAGTTGAAACTTAAAAGAAGGGTTCCTATGTGCACTGAATGGAACAACTAAAAATTTAATCGGCCAATGGTTTGAACCCTTCTAATCTAAAATATTTTAGGTGGTATTCCATGTATCCCTAGATGAGACGAAGAATTTGTCCAGCCACTCTGAAATAGCACCTTCACCACATCTTCTGTTGCTCCAAGTGAAGGTACCATTACTCAACTTCACATCAATTAAATGCAAAAGATCTATGTTATCTCTTAGGAGATAAGTAGAAGGGTCAAGCCTAACAATGCCACCTTTTTTTCTTCCAAGCAATTGATAGTGTTAAACTCACCTACCACAACCCAAGGAAGTAGGGGGAAAGTGACCGAACATAATGCACATGAGACCAAAACTGTGATTTACCTAGCAAATTAGTAGGAGCATAAACATTGGTGAAAAGATAGATTTCACTAGAGGCAGACAAAGAGATAGAAGAGCGGCTTGAGATCCACCAAAGAGGAACAAACTTCCTTGGATTCCAAAAACAATCCACACCACCATAATTTCCATGAGCCCCTACGCACTAACACAAACCATGCGCCCAAATACTAGGAGGTCTATTCAACAAACCATCCACAATCAACTTAGTTTTTTGAAGAAAGACAATTTCAGGAGAATGAGTACCAATCATTTCATGAATAGCCTTTTATCTAGGGATGCTATTCATACCCCTTACATTCCATAAAATAACTATCATTTATGAGGCTCAGAGAAATGAGATTCAATGGTCTTCACTAACCTAGCATCCACAAGAGTCTCCCCAATTAGTTTAACCTTCTCATGGTCCTTCTTGTGACCCACCTTAGCCAGTTTCTTTGGAGGCCCCCTTTTAAGGGTATTTGGCTAAAGACCCAAGGTGTGCATAGATTCATTGCCTTTACCCAAATCCAAAGCCTCCTTCCCCTTGAAGGAACTAGATTAGCCAAATCACCCACATCTTTTATGAATAAAGCCCCATTTTATTTAGGATCACTTGGTAGTCAGGAGGATAAATCTGTAGCTAGTTGATCCTCTTGCACAACTACCAAAGATGGATTGTGAGTATCAATTTTGTGGTCTTTTGGCAAGGCTACTCCCACAGATCCAACCTTAGCAAGGAACTCCATGGGAATTCCCTCCTCCTAAACTAAGTCCTCCAAAGAATCAAACTGATTAAAGACCCCATCAGATTGTCTGTCCTTGAGGGTTCTATTCAGACCTCTCCTCTATTATGGGGCTTAACTGAAATAAATCCCTCCTTATCTGCAACTCCATCAACCAAATGAGCCTTCCCTTTATTCTTCTTAGGACTAGAATCAGAAGAAGCATTAGCTGTAGTTGACACTTGAGAGAATTGAGGGCATTTCGTTTGCAGATGCCCATATTCATGACAAAGTCGACATCTAAAAGGAAGGGTTTCATAGTCAAGCTACTGGATCCAAGAAGAGGATCTAAGACAAATTTCCACAGAATCTAGAAAAGGGTTATTTAAATCAATTTCTACACAAATGCTTATCTAAATCAATTTCTACACTAATACAGACATAAGAAATTACCTTTCAGTCTAGAGTTTTCTAAGTCGAGTCAATCAGCTTACGAAGCAAAAGAGCAATCATATGCAGAATATCATTTCTCCAAAACTCGGGTGGAAGCCTAGGAAGACAGACCCAAATGGGGACCTTTGTAAGGAGCTTCTCAACCAAGTTGAACCCTAACATGCCAAGGTTTCATGAAAAGCCAAACCTGATTGAAGAAATAAGGACCACCTTTAAAATCCCTATTTATGACTGCCATGCACATAAACACAACCAAAAAGTAATTGTTGGCAACCATCATTAGCTGCATATCCCCTTTGGGGTTCCAAACCTATTGAGTCCAAGATTCTAGAGCTAGCAATGAAAGGTGAAGGCCCACAAACTTACAAATTAGAGCATGATTTCTCAAGTACTCTACATCCTCTGAGACTGAATATAGCTAGATCATCAAGACATGATGCTCTTGACTTCTCTCCAAATAACCATTTACTTTCTTGATTCTGGGCAAGCCACTCATAGAAGCAATGCCCACGCGTGTCAATAATTTCCCTAGGTGCTCCAAAGTCCTTGCATGCAAAGAAGGAGACAGATCTGCCATATCCATGTCTTCAGGGATCTCCACATTTGGGGATACACCACCTTTCTCCATAACAAAAAACCCAACCGGATGAACAAACAAGAAAAATAGGAGAAGGGATTCACAAACCCCAAGCCCCAAAGCATTAAAGCTCTACTGATTAGAGAAGATCAGGGATCTTCCCCTACACCAATAAACCCCTTCACATAGCAAAGAGAGGGGAAAGCAAATAGTAAAAACTGAATCAACCACCAACATGATGTCATATGGATTAAAGCCGTCCCCAGGATCAAATGACAACAATAGTCCCCAAAAGTGCACTAGAACAGGGATAAAAAAGCTAAAAAAAAGTGCAGCTAGGGTTTCCTCTAGCCCACAGAGCAGACACAAGCTTCCACCATTGTCATCTTTTTGGGCTAGACTATAATCTAAATCTCAAATAATCTCTATTATTAATATACCTTAATCCTTTAATTTTCTTACTAGTATATTAATTAAATATGGTATGATTAAATAATTAGCCATATTATTTAACTTTATATTCAATTAAATTAACACTTATATATGTTGGTCTATACATGCTACAACTTACACATACATTCAACTGGCATGTTTCATGTCTTGAATCCCTTCATAGTTGTACATCAAATACTATAATGAGGAACCATATTTAATCATACCAATTAAACTCCAACTACACATATTCAAACATATTTTATTTAATATACAGTGAATACAATTGAAGTATATAATATTATTAAATATGATTAAGTATTCACGCTTAAATATAATACAATATTGTGATCTTTTCACTACATGCCATTCTTAAATATGGTATGATTAAATAATTAGCTCTATTATTTAACTTTATATTCAATTAAATTAACACTTATTTATGTTGGTCTATACATCGTACAACTTAAACATACATTCAACTATCACGTTTCATGTTTTGAATCTCTTCATAGTAGTACAACAAATACTATAATGAAGGATGAAGGGTAGAAACATACAAAGAATTGTAGAATGCTAAATAGAGATTCACAATCACATGACACAAGATTTATCTTGGGAAAACCCTAAAAGGGAAAAATGAGCCTCAAAAGATAACTCTTCATATATATCATTAGATCTTCCAACACTTTACATCTGCCTTTAGGGATTTCTTACATGTTTGGCCATAGCCCAAGGTGTACAATAAGAAAATATAGATAGATCATTGCATTAGCATTTTGCTCCTCTTATACTTCCTCCAATCTTTGTTGCCATGCAGTCTTTCTCTATCTCCTCACCCTTCCCTGCTTTGAAACAATCTTAAGTCATGATTATATATCATTCTCAAGTCTCCCAAATCATTTATGTCAACTACAAGGTGGTGCATAACTCTATGCCATAGGAAACATGTAGTCAGCCTTGTATACACACATCAACCCCAAGTTATATGCAGTGATGTAGGAGTGAAATTACACCATGTGTTTCATATCATTGTTACCAATTTTTCTTATAGCCCAAATTGGTAGAGCTAGAGTACATTCAGTTCATTTTAGCTAAGAAAGTTTTTACATTTTCTGCTATAAGTTATTTGCATAGTTGGAATGTTTCAGAGATATTTAGTTATGTTGTAGTTCAGCTATTCAATAGAGAGAAAGAATTTTTAGATCATCATTCATTTGCAGAAGGATTTTTTGAAAGATAAGTTATTTCATTTCACTACAACGATTATTCATTTTATAAATGAAATACATAAAAGAAATAAACATTGAATTGAATGAAAGAATGATAGATAAAATGTCCCACACAAGCCATGGGAATAGCTGAACTATTACAGACATAGAGAATACACTATGCAACTGAAGATAAGAAAGGAAGAACATATCCATCATTGCATGTTTCGGGGTCTTGGTCTGATCTTCATTGCAGCTAGATCCTCTTCGCTCCCGATCTCTGAGAGAACCTACAAGATTGGAAAAAGTTATGTTAGAGCTCTGGAAATGGTTTCTTGTGTACCTATCAACAGAAATATAATGAATTGCCTATGGTGTACTATCCGACAACAAATCATTCACATGCAAGAGAAACTGAAAGAGAAACAACCATTGAGCTTCAATGTTTTTTTCAACTAACATGTTTGTTTCATGTACAGGTATAGGATAAGTCATCCAGCTATTTGAAGACATATCAGCATGTGGTGTAAATTGGGCTCCAACAAAGGTTGAGCCCAGCATGTTGCCCCTGAATCTCAAAGGGGATGGAATGCAAAGCATACACATTGACTTCAAGATATATTATGTTATTGTATTAACCAAAGTGTATGAATCTCAGGCTCATTGCGCATTTATGACTGTCAGTTCAATATGGAGAAGTAAGAGTCATAAATGAGCATTGAGATAGCTCAGTGACGTCTAAAACTGAGTACACAACAACAATGATCAAAATAGAATAATCAAGTAGATCATGTGTACAGATGGAGCTCAACTCTCATTAAATGCTTTTGCCATTATAAAGAAGAGAATTTTTTTCTCTTGTCTCAAGAGTGACATGAAGTATGTTTATGTTTATCTCTGTTTACCATGAACATCATAGATCCATGTATGGGATAGCCATAACATCAGGTACAATTCCAATATTTGTATGCTAAATAATTGCCAATGGCCAACATCATTTAGTGATGTATGACTATTTTAGTCACATGATAGCATGAGAATAGTATCCGGTATATGCATGATTGACCAAACTGAAGAGTATAGATGGACATCCATAATGGTATAATTACAAGATATACATAGTGCATATTGCCTTTGACAGTCAAGATGTAGTTGCAAATGGTGTCTACATGTTATTCATGCTAGTAAAGTAGAGGAGCACAAATATCTCATCCATCAAGTGGATCTTCGTAGAAATATAACTGTGTGAATATCAAATATACCTTGCCATTTCAATGCTACAAGAGGGTTCAAGTTAAGATAACAGCATGCACTCTATCTATCATATTTCATCATAGCCAAATAATGGATTCTCGATATTCATAATCAATCAGAAAGCATCAAAGAAACATTTATATTTTGACTGTAAATGATCATCAAAAGAGAATGTGCTAACACAACATGGAGGAAGAGAGCATATCCAGATGAATAAGTGAATCTGAATTGGTTTTGCATATACAAAAAATGACAAATGAAACTCAGTATACATGGTATGCTCAAAACCTATCTAAAATTTTAGTATTCATATACCGCTATAAGAAGGAACAATAAAACCATTTATATGTTATCTTGTAGTGGATTTGTTATAAGTCCATGTCACAGCAAAAGAGCATCATTATCATACAGTGCAGTTGAAGCTATGGACAAATGCCATGATAAAAATGTATGCAGAGGAAAGAAGACATATCTTGTTGTTGTGAGATGGAGCAACACATAATAAGGTCACATGTGGAGTCATTGGCCTTAAAGAAAAGTAGAATATACTAGATTGATATTGATAGTTTGCATCACATGTAATGGTTTCATCTAATATCAAGTTACTTTGACCAAATGAAAAAGACAATGGTCACATATACAGGAATGTAGAGTGAGTATTTCCTCATTAAAGATCAAACCCATTTGGGGTTTCTTTTGAAATTAAAATACAAATAAAGAGGAGGTATGAAATCTTTCAAGTTTATATAAACACTGGATGCTCAGAGATATAGAATGGAGCTCGCGGCCTATAATAGAGTACATAGTTCTTCGCAATAGAAGTAAAGCCTGCGAGTTCATTTGTATAGGGTTTCAAGACAGATACAGAAATAAATGATAAAATGGAACTATGTTTTCTTAACCCATCTAGGGTTTCATTTTGAAAATGATTATAAAATGTATGTTTCCAGTCATGGCTAGAACAAGGTGAACCCATTTAAGATTTCAAGCTACGAGTGCATAAAATGGAGAGATTGCCAATCATAGTCATGGTCCAATAATGGAGTAAGCTTTTTCACCAGTTATAGAATAACCCACCTGGGGTTTCAAACCAAAATTGTAGATAAAGAAAGGAGAACATGGAGTTTAAGCCCATACACATACAAATATTTAGAAGTACAATATATGGCTGTGGGTTTTAACCCACAAAATCTATAGAATTCCAGCAAAATGGTGAAGAAATCAAGAAATATATCTAGAGTTTGAAATCGAAGAACTCACATTGACTGATATACAAAGCCATGGGTATTTGACCCATCTTTTATTTTTTACATTACCTTCGAGGGAACCTTAGAGATGTAGCCATGGTGGCCTGAGCACATGGAATAAAATGACAAAGAAATAGAGATTAAAAAGTGCATAAGAAATAGCCATAGTTGCATCCATGAAAGCTAGGTTTTGCTTCATGAAATGAAGGAAAATGATCAAATTTGCGCAAGAGGAGTCTTACCTTTTGTTTTTTGTAACAATCTATGATAGATCCAATGAAATCTATCAAGAAAATGCAGAGGAGTTGAGCTTTTTTCCAATCCAAACCCTAGCATGGCAGTGGCCTGGATGCAGAGAACATTTTCTCTTGAAAGTTTGAAGTCAAAATGAGGCCAAGAAAAGAGGGCAAGGTCTTTTTGCTTTAGGGTTTACATATGCCCTAATTCAATCAATGGGCATTTTATCACATTCAAATCATTTTTATTGCCAAAGTAGTACCCCTCATGGTATCATATTTGTCCTAATGCCTAAGTCTTAAGGCTTAGAGTGGTATCGAAACCTTCAGCCTTGTGTATTCCATGTTAAGGTTTGATACTTTAAAAACTCATTTTGGTCCCTTTTGGAGACAAGTCATATGCCTTGGAGGCTATTTGCAAAGCTATTTGGAGAGTAGGATTTATTGGCCTCTTTTTATGCTACACATTTATGCCTTGATATATTTTATGATCAAATGCTATGTAATGTAATATGCTTGGTGAAATGCCACATATGATCTTATCATTTTTTGTAAAAAATCAAATCAAATCAAGATATATGGGAGGTAGCTAGATCTTTCTTGGCAGTCAAAGTTAGAGAGTTAGAGATTAGAGTTCAAATTTTTAGAGTCTTCCTCTCACACTGAGAGAGTTGTACTTTAGATTTTGTACTCATTATTCCTTCTTGTTTATAGAGAAGCATTTTTCATTCCCATTTGTCTACTCATTTGTAAGATTGATCTGATATTGCATTGTGATAGTTACTTATCCTCTGTTTTGTCTTAATTTTTGTGATGGGTATGCAAGTATTTTATTTGATTCAGGTTGCTTATTGTGTCCAGACGAACCTTCATGTGAAATATTAATGAATTAAGTATAATCAAGGGGTTGTGAGAGTTATAGTTCTATGAACTAATTGTGTGTAAGATCTGGTAGGAGTTTAAGTATTGGTGAATCACCTTAGGAGTTAGTTTTAGTTATCTTTTCATTTGCAGTTATCCTTCTACCCCTTTTCCCATAAAGTCATTTAGATTAGGAAAACCATTCAGAGAACCAACTCACTCTAGAGATTCACTCTCAACATAGATTACCAACAATCTAAGAGTGTTCACATGTTACAACAGGATAGCTAAGTTTATCTTTGCTAAGGGTGCAATCCTGATTGTTAACAGTTTTTGGCATGCCCGATGGGACTCCGAAAGTATTTTCAAAGAAGTTTTTCAATTCTTAAAGCTGTTGTTTTGGTATATGCAATAGTGTTCCAAACTTTGGAGGCTTTTACAGTATACCTGGCAACTTAATTTTCTCTGGTCTTACATGCAGACTTAGTATATTCAGCGTATGAAAAGCAGATTGGGACATATTGGACTATTTCAGTCCAAAAGTACGTTTATATATCCTAATATTTGGTGTGTGTATCAATGATCTTAGCCTTTGGAGGAAGAAAATCAAACACATCTGGTGAATCCGAGTTCAAATCTATTGGTTTCAGTATGATTAAGTGCTGGTATGTTACAAAAATCATCTATTCATTCCATTTTCTAGCTTTTATATATGAGTAAAAATGTCAGATTTTCATAGGCAGTAAGAATATCCACTACCATACTATGAAAATGTTGTCCATAGGGCCCCTTATCAATCATATCAGACCAATCAAGTTGTTGTTTTCAACTCCATGGTTTTTTAAAACCATCATACCAAGCATAATTGCCACCCTCCCATCCCTACTCAGCCTCCTTACCAGCCATACACAAGCAACCATAATGTTGGTTTTAGTCCAAATACTCAGGATGCTTACTGCATGCCCATTCCTGCCCAATCTCCTAGTCAACCAAAATAGTCTGAAATTAAGGAGCTTAAGGACATTCTGTCAGACCAAAACAAGTAGATGCAGGAGATTAAAAGGCAACGTGAGTATAATTAGTACTAGGAGGAATTGGCTTATCAAGCCTATCTTCATTAGTAGGAAATAGAGGCACAAAGAACATAATTTGAACTAGAGATTGCAAGCATAAAGATTTATCAGTATCAACAAGGAGGGGAATTTCAAGCAAGGCAGTATGAAGAGTTTGATTTGCAGCTACAAGAGTTAAATCACCAAGCTTACCTTCAATGGCCAGAGTAGCCATCTTGTTAGACATTTAGTTCTGATCAAGAGACAAAAAGGAGATAGTTTGAAGAGAATCGTGAGAGAGAGGCAGTTGCACAAAAAAAACTTTTTCTTGCTTGAGCCCAAGTAGCTCCCGTCATTCCAGAGTAGCTGACTCAAGAAGAGGTGCGTAAGTATAAATTTCCAAGTTTTAGACAAAATGAACCTCTTAATGCTGAGATTCTGCATTTTAAGCAAAGTGAAGTCCTTGATTCCTTAAGTCAACCTCTTAAGCTTAAAATACCCATTTTTAGAAGCCCTCACCCCTTGCAAGTTGAGGAAAATGCTCAGGTTCACCCTAGTGTAGTTGCAGACCAGCCACTTGAAGAATCCTTTTCTCGCCAAGAGCTTAGTTTTGAATGCAAATAGACTCCCCAGAAAATCAAAATCCCAAGTTTTAGAGGTTTTGATTTTGCTGAGGAGCCTGTTAGAATTAAAGACCAACCCATTAACCAACAATTTCACTCACATCAAGAAATCCAAGAAGTTCCCCAAGTTTCCCAACTAGATAAATCTGATTGTCTTATCACTATTTTCCTTTATAAGGATGGACCTATTGTTTTCCAAAATGACTCATTCACCATGAAGGAAGCTAGGAAGGTAAATTTACTGCATATAGCTATGGAGCAATATCGATTAAAGTAGAAAAAGATCAAACAAGAGAAGGCTCCTTCTAATGAATCAATCAAGGTTTGTGTTGAAGAGCTTCCTTGTTTTGCAAAAGATGATAAATTTTTTTTAGAAAATTAACTAGTGTAAGAGGCTGATTCACATGGAAAATTTTCTACTGATTATGTTGCATCCCCAACTGAATCCAAGCATGATGCATATGAAAAGTATGTTGGTTCAAATCTGACACTGAACCCTTTGCATTTTGATTCATTTAAAAAATTTTCTAATGATGTTCATAAGATGCATGAAAGCAAGGTACAGAGGTCGTAAGACTAAGGTCTTCAGCTGCAGAGATAGAATGCCCATGTCTCATTAGAGAAGGCACTAGGTAATAAAAAAGATTTAGTAACTTTGTTTGATCAGCTACCTAGTTTTGTGAAACCAGATGAGGAAAGCATGCTCATACTAACAGTAGCAGTTCCAAAACGCCAAGAGGATCCTCAACAATATGAGGAGCTGTTGATTGAAGCTAAATAACTTGACAGGAGGGTCTTGGATCAAGTGGAAAAGTGTGAAGATAAGTCTGCCATGGAACTTACATGGCTGACTGAGGACTATTATGAGGTGAAAAAACAACCCTCTTTTATTAGAAAATCAAGATGAATTTGATAAAATTTCATTTTCGAATGACCTTGATGATTTTGTTGCAAATTTAGAAGGTGGAAAAGGTTTTAGTTAGTCTATTTGATGAGATTTCTAGCTTTGATGTTTGAGATGAAAGTAGCATATCTATGCCAAGTTTTAACCATCAAAATATTGTAGAATATTTGGATAATATGTTGATTCATGAATAGGTACATGAAAGCAACCCTAATTTGACTGATGATGATCTATTTCAATCTGAAATTGAGCTTTTCTGCTCATGCTTGGATGTTATGCCAACACCTTTGGAGGAGGACAGTGTTGATCAATAGGGGCAACCTGTAGAAGAGGATTACTTGGGGCAGTGATATCAACAGGGTGAAAGGACAACAAATCCTAATCATAAAACTAGTTGTGAAAGTCCAAGTTTCATCCTTGCAAGAGGATGTCCAATCAGGGATTTAGCTGATAGGAAGCTAAATGAGGAGTCACATATCATTGTTGTACCCAAGGAGGAGATTATAGCCTCAGAACAGCAAACTCAACTCACCTGTGCATCCTGAATAAGTTATATGCTTGATCAAACTCAAGAGGTGAGTGGGTTAGCTTAAGTTCTTCACAAAACATCGCAACGGTTTATGGGTTGTCTCCTGGTTTCCCATCTTTTATCAGTAGTCTATAATCTAGCAAGACATGACATGTTGGTTAGGAGGGGGAGTTATTTCACCTAATTAGTGAATGGGTTTGTTTGACCAGCTTCCTTGGCTGGTTAGAGTAGGTTAGATTTAGTGTTCTTAGTTAATAAGTGCTTCATACACATTTCCTTTCAATTATTTTTTGTTTCCCTAAGTGTTGTTGCACAGGTTTTTTGGCCACCAGGGCCTACTAGTTTGTTTTTAGTTTCATTTGTTTTTTTTTTTGGCTGCTGTTTAGAATAATGTATAGCTGAGTATCTATTTTCTGAGTTTGTGATGAGAAGAGTATGACTCAATGCCTATGGATAGCTTAAGGCAATAGGTCATGATGCTTAGCAAGCAAGCATATAGTAGAAGTCACCAAAAATGTTACCAATTTTTCTTACAGCCCAAATTGGTAGAGCTGGAGTACATTCAGTTCATTTTAGCTAAGAAAGTTTTAACATTTTTTGCTATAAGTTATTTGCATAGTTGGAATGTTCCAAAGATATTTAGTTATGTTGCAGTTCAGCTATTTAACATAGAGAGAATTTTTAGATCATCATTCATTTGCAGAAAGATTGTTTGAAAGTAAGTTATTTCATTTCACTACAATAATTATTCATTTTATAAATGAAATACATAAAAGAAATAAACATTGCATTGAATGAAAGAATGATAGATCAAATGTCCCACACAAGCCATGGGAATAGATGAACTAGTATAGACATAGAGAATACACTATGCAACTGAAGATAAGAAAGGAAGAACATATCCATCATTGCCTATTTCAGGGTCTTGGTTTGATCTTCATTACAACTGGCTCCTCTTCGCTCCCATCGCTCCCGATCTCAGAGAGAACCTGCAGGATTGGAAAAAGTTATGTTAGAGCTTTGTATATGGCTTCATGTGTACCTATCAACAGAAACATAATGAATTGCCTATGGTGTACTATAGTTAGAAAGGCTTTGGTAGTCATGTATGTGAAATCTACAAGCACAAACAAGGCACATGAACTGTTTGACATAATGCTTCAAAGAGATGTCATCTCATGAAATGCAATGATCGCAAGATATGCACAAAATTGATTTGTTGAAAAGGCTTTAGAAACTACAAGCCAATTCAATCAGAAGACAAAAAGCCAAACTCGCAACCTTTTCCCTTGTCCTCATCACTAAGGTTGGATATGCTCTGGCGGACATGACTAAACCTTATTATTTTATCACTAGAATCGATTATTGAATGTGCCAGGTTAGCTTTTTAATAGTGTTGGCTATCTTGCGGACATCCTAAACTTTATCATTGAGATACAAATTAATCTAGTGGTGGTTGTGAGGATATGATTTCTTAAAACACATAAGAACATAGGCTTTGGGGTATTTACAGTGACCTTACTACAAATGGATTCTTGATATTGCTTCTACCATAGGCATGCATAAACTCTATAACTATGATTAGATTGGTAAAAGTTTGCATGCACAACTGTATGAATACCACTACTTGTATACTTGATTCTGTAACCAATTAATACGGGTTTATATAAAATCAAAGCTTCGGAGAACATTGATAACACATATCAACATATGAGCTATGTCAGCACATCGTCCATGTGGTACAGGGTAGAATTAAATATACAGAGTCTTCACAACAATGGAAAGAGGATTTTCCAAATAAAAGAAAAGCTTAGTCATCATGCATGTGCAGAGACTTTGATTCATAGAGTGCAATGGTGGCAAGATGTGCACCAAATGGATCATCAGAAAGGTTTTGCAAACAAATGCAAGGAAATCACATAAATATAGGATTTGTTACATACCTAAGCATTATCTCTTCCCTAGTAATAAATTCAAAATACCTTTAATGCCTCAAAATAATTTTTTTCTCATCTAGATATTGTCTTCCTGGTTCACAGCTCCTGTGAAGTATAAACCCTTTTGTCTTATTCTTGTTAATAAAAACTGTGAAACATGGTATGTGTCCCCGCTTCTTGAAGAGAGAGATGAATAATAAAGAAACATAATTTCTATCCAAAGTGAAAGAGCAAAGAGACCCCCAAAATAGCCCAAACTTGTCTATTCTAAGAGAGAAAATCCTCCAAAATCCTCCAGAAGATTCCTCTCTTAAGGCAATAAATTTTGCAATTAACACTATCTAACAATTTGCTATTTTTAATATTTACAACTAGCCAACCAAAATAAAATAGTGTTCTATCTAACTATACAAAAGAGTACTTAATATGATATTAAATATTTATAATTTATCTATTATTATTATTACTTAAAATTATTAATTTAATTTCTATTTGAAATCAAATATTTAATATTCCTTGAAATTAGTTTTATTTATTTAATAAAATAGATTAATAATTTCTATTAAATGAAACAATTAAACTAACAATGAATAACTCATAGACTACATACCAAACATTTCTAACAACAACACTCAACAATAGAGACTCACAAGCATGCTCCACACTGACTAAATCGACAGAACCCAAAACTGAGAACTCATCCTCAACGAGAATGATAACAAACTGAGGGACCTCATGTTATCTCCTTTCCACAACTTCCATTGGTATGAAGGCATGCTCAAACCTCCCAATTTAGGTGGAGTCGATGCCTATACCTACAATCCCATAGCAAATGAAAGAGCTAAATACAATATATATATCTATAATTTAGGTGGAGTCGATGCCTAGTACCTACAATCTTGTAGCAAATGAAAGATCCGAATACAATCGATATATATATATATATATATATATATATATATATATATATATATATATATATAAAATCATCCAAACAAACACAATGTGACAGGGAATCGCAGTGTAGTAGGGTACTCAACATGAGTAATGCTACACTGTCTCTTCACAAAAATACATCACAAAAATCCACATCAAGCAAGTTCATCAGTATATATATATATAATCATCCAAACAGACACACTGTGATAGGGAATCACAGCGTAGTAGGGTACTCAACATGAGTAATGCTACACTATCCCTTCACAAAAACACATCACAAAAATCAACATCAAGCAAGTTCATCAGTAACTAGACAACCAGATAACACATAGTCAGATAGTCGCATAAATCACGTAGTAAAACTAATCTACATAATCAATTAACCCCTAATTAATCATAACATAAGCATAATATTTTAATCATAAAGTATCAACAGTGTCATCAACTACATCATAACAGTAACCCTACCTTCAACATATCTATCATACCTTAAGTATTGTGAGTATTTTACCTTCTTCTTCATGCTCCTTAGCCTGACCACCTGCTCATCCAAGGTGAGAATGGAGGGGCACTACAATCCCTACTTGCAGCTAATAGTAGTATAAATTTTGATATGCAATAGTCTTTCTACTTTTGCAAATCCATCACAACAATACATTAGTTAACTTGGCTTAGGTCTATCTCTTACTCTCTAGATGATTAATATAATATTGTTCTTTCTGAGATTTTTGAATATGCTTCAGTTTGATAGATTAACTTTAATTTGTTCATTACTAAGCCAAGGTTAGTTTTGCAACAAATTAAAACACGTGATTAAATTCTTCCATAGTTGAATATACTTTATTCTATAACTTAAAATCTAATAACTTATGTGCTTGTGGAAATTACTTTGCTCATTGTGTAGAAAACAAAATGAAACCCTAAAAAGATATAGTGTTATAAAATATTAGTTTATGAGTGGAAAAAATGTGCATTGATTTAATAAAACTATGTAGTTATATATTTTAAATTTAATTTTTATGTACATCCATTTAAACAAATATGTCCTTATATATTTATTAAATTTAAAATAGTTACTTTATAATTATTAGGTGCATTCATTTAATAAAAGTAAGTGGGTTATATGTTTTATATTTAAAACACTTACTTTATAATTTTAAAAAAATATATGTCGACTCTTTTTAGTTTTAATGTACATTCATAGTTATCCCTTGGCCTTTCAGCTTAATTAATATTTTGAGAAAAAGAAATGTCCTTAATATAATGATAAATTTAAATAGTTCACACCTTTTATTAAAGAGCAAATTAAATAATTAATTTATTTATATCATGAAAAAGAAAGAATACTTGGTGATAAATTTTAAGAAAAATATATCATTCAAAAAATACAAAATCACCTATATTACTACTATTACTTAGTGAAAAATATATACTACTAGAAACAAATAAAAGACAATTACGAAATGGATATTTATATAAATTATATATCAATAAAATAAAATAAAAGAACATGTAAAAAAAAACTTTATCTAAACTTTATTTGAAATAACTATATTATGAATAGTCACCTTATTTATAAGGATGTAAAGTAATTATATGGACAAATATAGAATAACATGGAACATAGGAAAATGTAAGAAGCGGCATATATATATGTGTGTGTGTGTGTGTGTGTGTGTGTGTGTCTATATATATATATATATATATATATATATATATATATATATATATATATATATATATATATATATATATATATATATATATATACACATACACATACACACACAGACAGATATATATATCATCTAATGACTATTTTGATAGTATAAGAGGTGTATATAAACGTGAAAATGCATTAATTGTGAGCAACCAACATGAGATGAGTTGTCACACTATAAATATTACAAATGCAAAGAAATCAACATTTGAATTCCATATGCTACAAGTCTCCTATAAGCTAAATAGTGAGGCATGGTGGACTATAAAATGATTCAATTTCCAATGTACTCTTCAACTATTAAATTTCATGTGCTACAAGTCTCCTATAAGCTAAATTGTCAGGCATGCGGACTATAAAAGGTTTTCATTTCCAATGTACTCTTAATTCTTGAAGTCTATATGCTACAAACCTCCTATAAACTAAATGGTGAGGCATCTTGGACTATAAAAAATTTTCATGGACCATAAAAAGTTTTCATTTCCAATGTACTCTTAACTATTGAATTCTATATGCTACAAACCTCCTATAAGCTAAACCGTGAGGCATCTTGGACTATAAAATATTTTCATTTCCATTTCCAACGTACTCTTCTACTCTTCAATTATTGAATTCCATATGTTAACCTCCTATAAGCTAAATGGTGAGGATAAAAGGATTTCATTTTCAATGTACTCTTAACTATTGAATTCCAAATGGTACAAACCTCCTATAAACTAAATTGTGAGGTATTATGGACTACAAAAGATTTTTATTTCCAACTCTTCAATTATTGAATTCCATATGATAGAAGCCTCCTATAAACTAAATCATGAGGCATCGAGAGACTATCGTAGACTATTAATAAATTCCATTTTCATTTCCAATGTACTCTTCAACTACTCACCCTCGAAAATCACCATCATTCCTTTGACCAACTCCCCGCGTTTTAGTACAATGCATGTGATTTATTTGTATATAATGATGTGATGGAGCATAACAAGCAAGACGTGTATCCCACTATCCAATCTTATTTCTTCTCTGTGCAATTGAGAGCTTTCGTGTTGTGGTTTGCTGTGTTTGTTGAGGGAAATAGTTTACAGCAAATATTGTGAGCTTCTTTTTCTTTGTCCCCATTTTCTGTTTTGCAGAGTTGAGATTTATATGGCTCCCAACAACCATTGGCCAAATCTGTTCAAATTGAAGCCTTCATCACCGCACCGTCAAATCAACACATCTTCAACAATGTCTGCCGAAAAGTTGTCTGTTGATGAAGGTTATCTCTCCCGCTTTCACTCTGTTGAGAAGCAGTGTTATTTTCTCTTTATAATGAGGGATTTAGGGTGCCTTTCATATATGAAATTTTATTGATATAATATAGTAATTTTCATTTGCCCAGCGTCTGTATATTTTATTTTAGGTTTTAGGGTTTAACTGCATAGTTTTTAGTCATCCATATTTCATGAGTAGTGGTTCACATGAACCCATCTCTAATATGAATGAATAGTCCAGTTCATTGTACTTATGATTGACACACTAGCTGTTAAGCTCTTTCTTTTTATATATTCTGAATAATTTATTTTTCACTTCTTATTTTTGACAGGAACCCAAAAGCTGGAAAGCAACCAGCCCAAGGCAAGATGGAAGCCCCTTCCCGAACAAATAGAAATTTTAGAATACATTTTCAAATCTGGAATGAAAAATCCCCGGAGAGAAGATATACAGAGTATAACTAAACTGCTCCAAAAATATGGGCATGTAGGAGAAATCAACATCTACTACTGGTTCCAAAACAAAAAGTCAAGAACCAAGAGAGAGCAGCATCTAGAATCTGCAAGTAGGCCTAGTTTCACGCCCGACATTAGAGAATTTTCATCCTCTCCATCTGCATTACTTCCTGAACAGATGAATGGAACTACTTCTGCTCAATACCACAACGCGGTGACCATGGGAGGAGAAATACAGAGTACAGCAGTGTCATTCATACTGGTATGCATTATATTATGTTGCGTAAATTCTAGTCGTAAGATATCTATAGAATATAGTCCTGTTTTGATTTAACAAATAGTACTCTCTTTTTTTGAGTTTTTTTCTTAAAGGATGTTTGTATGCTTTAAAAACATTCTTTGGAGAATCGGGTGCGAAGAAACGGAATGCCTCTGTATTGACTGTATGCATGAATGGTATTCCATTTGATGCCTCGATGGGGCCTAGAAATTGAAAAGTTCTGTATCATTCGTCTGGCAAGCCACTCCTTGTCAAAAGGGATTCATCTTGCGGGAATTGCAACATGGAGCCATGTACTATTTGGCATTTTATTAAATATTTGTAGTTAAAGTGTGTTTAAGAAATTGTAGGAGATAAGTTTTAAATGTGCCAAGAAGTAGATGAAATAGAGGAATGGCCAACTGAAACTTGTTTCCCGTGCATGTCTGAAACAGTAGATGAAATAGAGGAATGGCCAACTGAAACTTGTTTCCCGTGTGTCCTTGAAGGTGCATGTCTGAAATAGTAGATGAAATAGAGGAATGACCAACTGAAACGTGTTTCCCGTGTGTTCTTGCAGGTGCATGTCTGAAACAGAAGATGAGCTTCACACCAAAAAGTGCTTCCTTGTCTACTGCAAACAGGGAATTGTTCGTATTCAAAGGTTGTCTTAGTTAGGTTATGACATTAAATAGGCCCTTAGAGTATAGCCACTCTTTGTCTCGTAAACTCATTGGCTGGCTTATAGAATGTGATCTTTTCACTACATGTCATTCTTACTTTTCTTATGTAGTGATTAATCTATATAAAATAAACCAATCACAAAAGAGTATTATTTTGACTGTTGAACAAATATTAGTTTTTCTTAAGTCTGCTAAAATTTTAATCAAAATTATTTTAAAAATCATTTCTCAATGTTGTGATTGGCTCATAATTTGAGCTCTTAAGAGCCCATTTTGCAGATTTACTTTTTTTAAATATTGTGTTTCCATTTTTTAAAGAAAGGAACGCCCAAATTTAGAAGTAGGAAAAACTAAAAAAAAATTAAAATATATTCAACACTAATCTTACCTTGCCAAAAAATTAATTGAATTTATTTTATGGAAAGAATTTGTTGAGGAGTCACTGTGTATAGAGATATAAGCATTAAATTTAGGCTATTAATAAGCAAAACTTATTAATGTTTGCCACCCAATTCCATTTCCACTTCCACTATTTTTGAAATATTTCCTTCTATCTTGAGTAAATTGATTCTACTTCAAAGAATACTACAAATGTTGTATAAATGTTTTTATTGCTATGTAATATAATGTAATATTGAACTATATGGTATGATTAAATGTGATATTTTAATTTAATATAATCTCTACCATTAATGATATCTTGGATGGAAAAGGATCATTTGTGAGTCTAATTCCCAGGTGGTGGTGAATTTGTTGAATATGTTGAATAGATAGCATTTAGCTGATGTTAATTGGCACTTAGCTTTGGTTGTTAAATAGATTCTTAATCTGTGTCATTCTCTGGATTCAGTTTTTTTCATTCATATTCTTAGAGACTGGAACGGAGTAGCGGATTGTTTGACCAAATGGGCTTCTAATCACATGCAACACTAGAACATTGTGGATTGGGGTCAATTACCCCTGGAGCTATCTCAAAAGTTGGATAATTTAGTGGAGCTTGAGAGCGCTGAGTAATGCCTTTGCTTTGTACTCATTCTTGTTTGAATAAATTTTTACCCCTTTTTAGTAAAATATAATTATTTAATTTATCATATTTTTTATTTAATGTACTGTGAATATAATTGAAGTATATGATGTGATTAACTATTCATGCTTAAATATAATATGGTTTGATTAAATATGATTTTTTAATTTAATATAATCTCTCCTAGTAATATTAATATAATTATTTTATTTGTTATATTTATTTAATATGCCCTAAATATAATTGAAGTATATAATATGATTAAATATGATTAAGTATTCACACTTAAATATAATATGGTATGATTAAATATGATTTTTTAATTTAATATAATCTTGCCATTAATATTAATAGAATTATTTAATTTATTATGTTTTATTTAATAAATAGTGAATATAATCGAAATATATAATATGATTAAATATAATTAAGTATTCACACTTAAATATAATAAAATATTGAACTATATGGTATGATTAAATATGATTTTTTAATTTAATATAATCTCTATTATTAATATTAATATAATTATTTAATTTGTCATATTTTATTTAATATACTGAGTATAATTGAAATATATAATATGATTAAATATGATTAAGTATTAGGCTTAAATATAATATGATTTTTTAATTTATTTATTTCATATTATTGGTAATATTATTATTTTACTATTATTACTATCATTATAATTATTAATTGATTAGTTTTTTCTCCAACTTGAGCATGCATAGAGGGGGATTGAGGATCCTTTAGAGGACCTTCCACAATATAATGTTGTGGAAGGGCATCTTTCCACCATGTAGCTTGACCACCGGAATTGCGCTTGGAGTTGGGACATTTAGTAGTGATGTGTCGTGTTTCATTATTATTAATTGAAGTATATAATATGATTAATTATGATTGGTATTCAGGTTGAAATTTAATACTAGCAATTGCACAAAATTTACGTGTAATGAATTAGCCCATAGTCATGATGAAGGTGCAATATTAGTGAGAAAAGGTAGTTTTTTTCTTTGTTTTGCTCATATTATAACATTAATTAATACTATGGTTATTCAAGAAAAAAACACCTTCACTCATGCTAGTTAACATTAAAATAGGCAATGGGAAAACAAGAATGGTGTGAAATGGATTGAAAGGAAAGAAACGTGTTGGAAAGAACAAGATTGAACAATAATGTTTACTTTTATTGATATTTATTAAAGCTTTTTGAAATATAAATCTATCACAAAAATACTGAAATAAAGGTGTAGTTATATTATTCTATCTAATTTTTAGAATGACGATTGAGAAATGGTGTTTGATCTATCTTCTATTCACCTGCAAAAGAAATTATGAGTCTATGTAACATTATTGTGAGGAAGTCAAGTAGAATTCAAAAAATAACAAAAGAAAATACGTGATACCTAAATGTGTTAAGATGATAATAGTTGTAGGCAAGCCTCTTCTTTCCAAATAGTTATTTATGTATGTTCTGTGTTTCACCTACAACAAAAAAAGAGTTTAGGTAACATTGTTGTGAGGATGTCAAGTTGAATTTGTAAGAAAAACCAAAGAAAATGCATGTACCAGAATGTGTTAAGAGGACAATAGTTATAGGCGAGCCTCTTCTTTCTTCCTGATGATGGTGTAAGGGTTGTTCTACATTTTAGAGTATTGTTCAAAACTGAATGCAAGTTATATGTGAAGATTTTCTATGGATTGACTCTAGATATAGCTATAAACGTCAAGCCTTGTCTTTCAATTTCACCTATGCTTATTGTAGCCTTGTTCAATGTGAGGCCTTGGGATTTATATATTGATATCGCCCAAGCCATGGTTAGGGGTATTTGTCTACGACCACCAAATGTTATAGGTATCAAAGGTATATTCGTTGGTCTTTCCATGTCCCATGTTGGGCTATTGTAGGTATCAAATTGAACCACGACATACATTGGCAAGTCTAGGGGTTTTGAGTTGATATTGTAAACAATAGCTTTGACTTCTCCCAATGATCCATTTACAAGTCCTGCTTCAATCCATAAGTTTTTTGTTAGCATCACCCTTTCCCCTATGCATAGGAGCACCTCTTGTTGGAGATGATCATCATTAATATCATTGTTTTCTTTTTTATGTGTATTTTGTGCTACACTAAGTACTACAGGAAGATTTAGTAGCTTCAACATCTTTCTATTATGTAGCATGGCAAAGTTATTGGTGGCATATAGATCCATGGAGAGGTTAAATTATTCTTGTTGTATTTGAGTTAGTGATTTATTTGTGTGATTCATTAGTGTTTCCCAGTCATGCTGCATTGGTTTTTCTTCACATATGTTTTGTAATATGGCATGAAATTCTTTTTAGGCTTGACTATCACCTCCTTGATAGAATATTGTTTCCAATGTGACAATTGTGATAAATGTTTCCCATAACATCCTTGTAGTTGAGTGTGATGCATAAATTGGTTTATCCATTATAGGCAGTAGTTGTGCAAGGTCACCAATAAGGATAATGGACACACCACCAAAGCATTGGTGTTGTTGGTGGGGGAATGCCTCACATAGATGAGTGTCTATTTTAATAACAACTTTGGGCCTATGAAGCTCATCTTATCTATGAGGATGCATTTAATGTTAGGCATCTCTTCTTGGAATAGTGTAAGAGCATTTCTTTGTAATGGTCACATTTCTCTTAATGGAATTCTAAGACCTACATGGATTGTGGTGGCACGTATTTTATAAGCAGGCACTCCTATAGGGACAAGCATGAGTAGTGGACTTTGCTTGTTCGGATGCAATTTGTTCAAAGTACCCTTGATGCAATAGATTATGTATGATTTTCCAGTGCCTCTTGTTCCTTGAACAATCATACGCAAAGGTTGTTTTGAGCATGGATCCCTATAGTGTTGCAAAATGGTGCCTAGTGCAAGTTCTTGCTTTGGTGCCAGTTGGTAGCTTGGTTTAGTGAATGATGAGGAACAATAGTCATGTTGCATGCATTAATTACTTGTGGTTATGAATGGAAGGGCACTATCATGTAAATTCTCGGGCATATTGTGTTCATTCCATGCATTGTTGATGTCAAAGTCTCGTCTACCAAGTATTTATAGCTCATTTATGTTGACATCAGTGGTTAGACCCATTTGTGATAGTAATTTCCACTGATACATGATGATGGTTTCTTGGGCCAATGTTCCATCAACATCATCATTGTTTTCTTCATTGACAATCTCCACTTGTGTTATGCGGTCAACATGCCAAGGATAGTATTTGTTTGCATCCATGTGTCTCCAAATTGCTATGATTTCTTGTTTTGAAAGACCCATGTCTGTCTCTATATGTCAGAAAGGCTTGTACAAAGGAGCTCACTTCAACAAAATGTTTCAAAATGTTATAATTCTTCCATTGGAATACTATAGAAGTAAGGGCATACATTGACAATTGCATTTTGTTTCCTCTTCTGCCATTTGCTTCCTTTGCGATGAGAACAAAATGAGAACATTACTACTGATTCTATTAGAGAAACACTCTCTAACTCAATTGGTCATTTTGTATAGGAGTTTATGTAATTAGTTGCTAATTCAGATTCATCCACCTTTCTTGTTATATGTTGTAGTACTTTGCTACCAACAATTAATGATACGAAGGTTTGACTAGAAGTGACAAGAGTTAATTTTTGCAACATATGGCAGGTTTCTTGTGCTCCTATATCATGAACTACACTAATCTCAATCATGAACTTGTGATATGTTATCAAATCTTCATCTTCACTTTTTCCCTAATTTGATATTCTTGTCAACATCTCAACACAACTTTCTAACCTCCTCTCATGTTTTGAGGCATACTTGGAAATATACTTGAGAACAAGTCTTTGTGAAATTATAGGTTGATATTCTATGTTAGCTCTCCATATTTTAAGCATCTTTGGGTTGTGGATGACTAATGTATCATCATTTCTAGTCATTTCATAAGTTGTTTTGCCTTCATCGTCACATATTAAGGTGGAAACATTCGGTCCATGGAGCTTTATAACAACATTCGACATTCTTCCCTTTCTTGCATAAACAAGTTCCCTCACTACATTTGGTGTGCCTATGTACATGATTGACTAACTCCTCATAATCTTTCATGGGGTTAGCAGATAACATCTCTATTGTATTTAGTAAGCACAGATCATCCAGAGGAGATTGATATGTTACATTTGTCCTCTGGGTTGCACTACAAGGATTCCAGGCACTAACATATTTGTCAAAGAATTCTCTAGCTCTCTCTAGTTCAACAACATTGTTCCAATCAAGTTTATCCATATCCGGTGCATTTTGGCAACCACAAGAACTAATGTACATGAGTAGATCCTCAATGTTGCCACTCATATCTGTATCAATAATATTTTTTCTTGATCATTTTCTCTATGACTTCTTCATGAAATATCGTAAATCATTGGTGTAGGTACAAGGATGTTGTGTACGGGTTTTGAATTACATTTTCTATGAACTATTTTCTCAAGTAGTGTATTGATGCTAGGTTGTCCGTACTAAATAATGCATTGAGGTCAGTTCATTTTGTATTAGTGGCACTCAACGTGAAGAATATTGTGGGAGATCCTAACTGGTTGATCATATTTGTTAGTTTAGAACAACACTTTCTCCAATACGATCATGTTCCTCGTAGAGAAGTGCCAAAATGCATGAGTTGCTTAGCTAATTAACTATCAGGGACATTGTGTAAGTTTTGGCGGAGATCTTGTATGGTAGTTAGAATGTTGTCTTCCATATTTTTTTCACAAAAACTAAAGCTAGTTGTTGGCTATTGTTGATGGTGGTTTTAGCATGCAACAATGCAGGTGTGATTGTTGGTTTCACACCTCTCTTGAAAAGTATCTTACCCTGGGTAAGACTACTCTAAGGATAATACAGCTAGGTCTTAGCTTGCTTGGAATTTCTCAATGGTTATGTTCTAGCTGTACCTACAAGGGGTCTTACATGTAATTTGCAAATCTTTAGGTTTGGGGCAGTGAATACACATAAACCCTATGATGATATTTAGCTGATAGACAAGATAAGATGCTGTTGAAACTCTTAATCTGATAACTACAGTGATTTTAAAAGAAAATGTAAAAAGTGTAGGTTTTAGAAGGATCCTAAGTGACATTCACAATGTTAAGTTTATTTTTAGTAGACAAACATTCCAAAACTTTGAACCAGTTTCCTGAGTTACCAAATTGAAATGGGTGTTACAGTGCAGCAGAAAATGGTGCTATCTTCAATGGAGGTCAATGGATTTTCAGATTGCATACATTTGTTAAATACCCAATGATCGGCGCAACTTAACTTGTGAAATGCAATTGAACTTTAGCACAAATATTTAGCCCAGACTAACTTTACACAGCTATTTACCATTAGCAAACAACTAAAAGTATGGACTTAGAATGTTCATCAAATACTTCAGCTAACCATGAATATTATGAAAGCACAACTAATCTAACTATGGGAGAGCAAGATGCGAACCATGAAAACCAAATGATGAATCAACACAAGATAGAAATGTTGGCAAGAGACACTATATGAATTGATGGTTGTTGTCATTGATGGCAACAAAGGTCATCCCACACATCCGCAAGTCATGGTGTGTCTCTACTGAAAGTCAGAATGAAGATTGTTGTGGTTCGGTGAACAAGAACAGAGCATGTGGCAAGGTCCGACAGATTGGTCCGGATCTCTCAGAGGAAGTGTCTTGGTGCAGTGCGGATTTGGGGAAGTCAAGAGGACTACCTTGAGTGGTATATTCCAAGGATTTAGCCTCTGGTTATGGACAAGGAAAAAGATATGAATAGTTGAGTACCGGATTCCTGAGAGACAGTGAAAATAGAGGAAGAACTGACTGACAGAGTATCAGACTACTTTCTGGATATGTTACTGTTGATGGTAAAGGTTGTGAAGGCATGAATCATGTTTGGCCGACATGATTAATGATATCTACAAGTATATGCTTGATCCGCATTGCTTGGTGAGCAAGGATTCAGCCGACAGAACAAAGTTTGTAAGAAACTAGACTGTTCCAGATGCCGACTAGAAAGGTGATGAAATTACTTGTGCGGATATATATAGAGGATGGATTTAGTTGTGAAGTGTGTAATTGTGTGATGGTGTGTGCGAATAAGTGCAGAACAGAGCAGAGGTAGTAAGAAAGATCTGGTATGTGAAAGGATAGCAGAATAAAGAACAGAGGAAAGATGAAGTGCAGCAAATCAGTGTACTGAGCCTAATCGGAACTGAACTCCAGCATATGTAGATGCTTCCAATCAGTTCAAGACTGTGATTCTTATCACTTTGTAGACAGTGTGTCTCCTTGTAGGCAGTGGGCCTCTTTGTGAGCAGTGTGCTCGGGCAGTGAGCCCTAATTGGCAAGTGCCATTTTTGTAATTCCTTATTCTTCTAACAGAGAATAATCTTTGGGTTAATCACCCCGTGGTTTTCTCCCTTAACAGGGTTTCCACGTCAAAAATACTGTGTCATGTGTTTTCTTATTTCATGGTAATGTTTTTATGTTTGATTCAATGCTGCATTAATTAATAAGAAAGTTCAAAAGGAAAATAATTAGGATAACTGATTCACCCCCCCCCCCTCTTAGTTATCAACAATTGGTATCAGAGCTAAGTTCCTCCTAATAGAGCCTAACAGCTTGAGGAAGATCTGGGAGTTCAAATGGATGCATATGGTTTAAGGGAACAACTCAAGATTGCCCTTGAGGATCTTGAACAGTCAAATTCTAAAGTCAATGAATTAAAGGAAAGACTCAAACAGGCTGATGAATTCATGAGAGAATTAAAAGACAAATTAAGTCTCTCTATGAAAAAGAGAAAGGAGCTGCTCCAACAATTGGCAAGACAAAGTGAAGAAAGCAATACAAATGAAGAACTGACTGAGCAAACCAAGTTATGTGAAAAGTTATCAAAAGAAGTCATTATGTTAAGACATGAAATGGAATCAGGAACTATAAAGTTTACTCAAGAGATTAAAGAAAAAAGAAAAGCTGAAGACAATCTGAGACAATCTCTTAAAGAAAAATCAGAAGAATGCCACCAGATGGACAGGATTATCAGACATCTTGAATCTGATCTTGAAGATGCCAAAGATAATGAAGAAAAACTTGAGGATCAAATTGCCTCTCTCAAAAGAGATCTTCAAACAGCAAATGAATATAAAGAAAAATTCAAGATAAGTTCTGCCCAACTTGAAGTACTTCTTGGAAGTCAAAAGAGGACAGATGACAAGTATGGTTTGGGATATGAGGAAGGAGAAAGCTCCAGATCCGGTCAAAAGAATTTTGGATCAGAAAATCCAAGGAATAGGCCTAGAAGACCTCCGGTAAGACAACCCAATGCTCAAAGATATCCATCTTTCAATGGATACTGCCACAGCTGCAACCACTTTGGTCACAAAGCTAATCAGTGCAGAAAGAGAATGAATCAGATTAATTCATCCTTCTCCGGACAGTGCTTTAACTGCAAAAGGTATGGACACAAATCCCATGAATGCAGAAATATGCAAGTAAACAAATCATTCAAAGGTAGATGCTTTACATGCAATAGAGTAGGTCATATGGCTAATCAATGCAGATCAAGAGGTTATCAGTCAAATATGCAAAGAAATGTTATTTGCCAAATCTGTAATAGGTCCGGTCATAATGCTAAAGTCTGTAGAAGCAAGAATCAGGACAAAAGAGGTCCGGTGTATAATCAGAATCAAGACAAAGGTAAACAAAAGATGAATGCGGATGAAGTTAGGAATCAGATGAGCAAGATTTGGGTGAAGAAAAGTTCAGAGAATGTAGAGGTTGGATCCGCACTAGACTCTGGTGCTGATATTTCTTCCGGAAATTAAAAAGTGAACTCTGGCTCAGGGGGAGACTCAAAGAAAATCCTGTTCCCCCAGCCAATCAAGTGGTGCCGGATGTGGCACAAGATGCGGAGTAAAGGGTTTGAAGATATAAGTCCTAAGTAAATCCAGATAAGATTTCAGAGGTCCGCATGAAGATGCAAAGAAGTTGTGATCCATCATGTAAGACCTGTTCCGGGAGATGCTCCGGAATGACAGAAGACTACCAAAGGTTCCGGAGAGATCCGAAAGTGCATTATCTTATTCTGCAGATTGGACAGAGTGTTTGGGATGTCCTTGTGATGTGTTATCTTGATTTGTTCATGGTTGAAAGTTTTGCATGATGTTCATAGACCAGGACTGATCTGGTTCTTCAGGTTATCCGAATAAGGCAAACCAGAATAATATAGGTCAAGCATTTATTGCCATCAGATATTAGGGTTTGCGGAGCAATATAAGGGATTTCTCATAAAACATTTGCTCATTCTGCACTCAAGAAGAAGTGAAAAGTGGAGCTCTGCAACTAGATTCATCAAGCACACTAGAGATCTCCTACTGAAGTCATTACATAAAGAAATCAATCCAGCTACTCCGTGCAACCGAAGACGCAAAAGGTATTTTCCACTTTCGATATCTTGCTACAAATCTTTTGAAGAAATGGCTACTCCAAATATAGTAAAAATCTCAGATAGGCCCCGACCTGAATTTAAGAAACATCCATACAAGTCATTGGAGGTAGATCCCTTAGGAGAATTTTCCAGTGTTCCTCACGGAGTTTTACACACAGAAGACATTAGGGTTTACATACATGCAAGCATTGAGGAATTTGGAGAATTCAAATTGAGAGATCTCTATCACAAGCAACTGATAGACAATGCGTTTGAGGTTAAACCAGAGTATAAGGGTATCCAGAAGAAACAATTTGGTCAATTCATTCATTTCCCCTGCTTTGAAGAAGATGAATGGGTCCGGTATGTACTGAGCAGGATGCATGACAACTTCCTATGGCTGGATAGACCCTGCAAGATCACAAAAGAGGCAATTAGAGCAGTAACTGGTCTATACTCTTCCAGAGGGATACCTATCCTAAAATCTGTCAAGAACAACATTGTAACTGAGGCCACCGAATCAAAATTTGATAAGAGGGCAATGACCATTGAAGATATTTCGGATCCGGATATCAAGTATGCATCCATGATAATAGGATACAAGATCTATCACTCCAGCAGGGAGAATTCTGTATCCAAAATTGCAGTATATACTGCATATGAAATGCTAAGGAAGAATGCAGAATATGATCTCTGCGAACTGCTCTTAAGCCAATTAATGGAAAATATACAGAAAATCAAGAAGGACAAGAAGAATTCCTTTAAGTATGGTACTCTTATTGTATGTCTATTCTTCTACTTCATGAATGAGCTGCCCGGATCAAGTGGATGGGTATGGCAGAATGACAAACCTGTTGCAGTCCAAATAAGAGACTATCTACATGGGCTTGGGGATGCCAAAGCAAGAAATACAGCCCTATGGGGATACTTCAAAAACTTCCAAAGCATGATGCAAACAAGAGAAAGAATTCCCCAGTCTCTTGTTGAAAAATACAAAGACTCAGTGTGCTTTATGGTGGACACTGATCAGTGCCTAATGGAGGCGGTGGAGCCAAGGACTGTCTGGATCATGCCCATGGGGTATGAAGTGGATGAACAGATAGTGGAGCTGCATGTTCAACACATGCTAAGTCAGCCCAAAGATCCAAAGGCAGAAAGGTTTGGAACCTTTGAGGAGCTGAGTGTAAAGATCCATGTAGAACTCAGGGAACCTGAGATAAAGAGAAAGGTGAGAAAAGAAGTAGAGCATATTGCTCAAGGCCTAGGCATCTCAAAAGAGGCACTTGATGCCAGCCGGGAAAAGAGGAGGAAGGCTAAGGAAGAAAAGAAAAGCAAAGAAAGTGTTCCGGTTGAAACTTCCACCCGGACCAGATCATCAAAAAGATCTGCACCTCCCACAACCAAAAGTTCAAAACTGGAAGTCCAGGCATCCGGTAAAAGATCTAAGACAAAAGCCACAAGGGCTTATGAAAGCCAAAAGGATGAAGAGGAAACTGAGTCAGATGAGGGAGTAAAAGAAATAAAGAAGCAGAAGAAGAAAGGATCCGGTAAACCCTCCACAGGCCAAGACAAGGATGAAATGGCAGAGGTATCTGTTGAAAAGCCCACTCTGTCTCTAGAGAGTGTAATCAAGTCGGTTATGGTGGATGGAAACCTTCAACCAATGACTAAATTTTATGATGACTACAATGAGGCTGACCAAAAGATTCTGCAGGAAGCCATAGTCAAGTATCTGAGCATATACAATAAGGCTTTCATTGAGATCATATCTCTAATTCCTAAAAGCCTAGAAAAGGAATTAGAAATAAGAAAGAATAATGCTCATGCAAAAGATCTTGAGATCCGGGAGCAGATAGCTATTCAGCTATATCCTCAAGTTGATCCCAAGACAATGAACATAATCTTCAAAGACTGCAAAGATGAGTTTAGAAGTAAAGCCAGGATGAATCAACTCATGCTTGGTGAGACTGACAAAGTGGCCAAAGAGACAGAAGAGATCCTCCGGAAGGCCTTCAAAAGGTTCAATCTTCCTGTTGTAGAGGACTTAGGTGCAGAAACAGCTGTGGACTTGGAATCATCTGCTCCGGAAGAAGTGGGCCTTGAACAGACTAACATCTCTCCTCCGGTTTCCCCTACAGTCTCCGGATCCCAAGAATAAGAGAAACTACAGGAGAAAGAAGCAGCAGTTAAAGAAAAAGAGGTTGACAGCACCAAGGATGCAGAGAAAGAGAAGACCCCAACAGAGAAAACCACAACTGAAAGTGGTAAGAGTAAGGAAGGAGAAAAGATTCAAAAGGACAAAACTGCAGAAGAGAAGAAACATCTGTCTCCGGTAAGAGACACTGCACAAACTGTTCAAGAATTCTTGACAAAAGCCACTATAGAAATTGATGAACCGGACCTGCTAAAAGGACCATTAGATTTTGACTCTTTGTCACCGGTGCAAACAATGAAAATAGCCTCATTTGCAAATGAGAAAGTCAAAGAGAAACTGCTGAAATCTCACATGGAAGACTGTGAGCTTATGGAGGTAGCATCTGGAGTGCTAGAAAAGATCATGCCATCTTTTCAAAAGGATCCCACAACCTCCTCTTCCGGTAATCTCAAAACCTTAGTCAGCAGTGTTAGTACACATTTTGAATCTCTAGAAAAATCTGCTGATGAAAAGGTCCGGAAGGAATTTTTGGATAAAAGATTTTCAAAAGTATTAGGATTAATCTCTAACGATAGGAGAAATATGAGTATTGGAATAAAGAGCTTAGAAAATGCTCTTAAGGATGGCGGTGACATTTACAAATTTTGTATATCCTGGTCAAAGGCAACAGCAGCAATTGATAAGAAAATAAAAGAGGAACAGGACAAACTACAAAGTTTATCTCAAAGTTTTGATCCTCTCTCTTCCTCCATAGTAAATCAAGAATGTCAGACTATTGCAGTCTTGAATGAAATAAAGAACCTTGAGAAGGAAAGGAAGAATATCACTAACCGGATGGGAGAACTTAGAAGGATTATAATCCCTAAGTTGGAAACTATGCATGAGGCCATCAGTGATGCTCAGACCACCGCCCAAACAAATGATCTGACAGATCTCAAGAGGGCAGAAGCTTTTGCATTTTTGTTGAGTGGTCACATTTCAATTTTGGATAGAATGAAGCAAAGTTGGGCTACAGAACTGATCCAATTGAAGACATCCTTTGCAGACATTCTTCAGTATATGTGAGTATGTAAATATGCGGCTATGTATAGAAAATTTTTGAAAATTTTGGTGTGCGGACCCTACCCTTTGCCATTGATGTCAAAGGGGGAGTGAGGAGCAGTGAAAACTAAGGAATCCAACTAAGGGGGAGTTCCGGAAATTGTATATAAAGATAGAGCATCAGCCAAGGGGGAGCATAGTGTAAACACTTAGTCATTTTTCACTAAGTGTTGCCATCAATGCCAAAGGGGGAGATTGTTGGCAAGAGACACTATATGGATTGATGGTTGTTGTCATTGATGGCAACAAAGGTCATCCCACACATCCGCAAGTCATGGTGTGTCTCTACCGGAAGTCAGAATGAAGATTGTTGTGGTCCAGTGAACAAGAACAGAGCATGTGGCAAGGTCCGACAGATTGGTCCGGATCTCTCAGAGGAAGTGTCTTGGTGCAGTGCGGATTTGGGGAAGTCAAGAGGACTACCTTGAGTGGTATATTCCAAGGATTTAGCCTCCGATTATGGACAAGGAAAAAGATATGAATAGTTGAGTACCGGATTCCTGAGAGACAGTGAAAACAGAGGAAGAACTGACTGACAGAGTATCAGACTACTTTCCGGATATGTTACTATTGATGGTAAAGGTTGTGAAGGCATGAATCATGTTTGGCCGACATGATTAATGATATCTACAAGTATATGCTTGATCCGCATTGCTTGGTGAGCAAGGATTCAGCCGACAGAACAGAGTTTGTAAGAAACTAGACTGTTTCGGATGCCGACTAGAAAGGTGATGAAATTACTTGTGCGGATATATATAGAGGATGGATTTAGTTGTGAAGTGTGTAATTGTGTGATGGTGTGTGCGAATAAGTGCAGAACAGAGCAGAGGTAGTAAGAAAGATCCGGTATGTGAAAGGATAGCAGAATAAAGAACAGAGGAAAGATGAAGTGCAGCAAATTAGTGTACTGAGCCTAACCGGAACCGAACTCCAGCATATGTAGATGCTTCCAATCAGTTCAAGACTGTGATTCTTATCACTTTGTAGATAGTGTGTCTCCTTGTAGGCAGTGGGCCTCTTTGTGAGCAGTGTGCTCGGGCAGTGAGCCCTAATTGGCAAGTGCCATTTTTGTAATTCCTTATTCTTCTAACAGAGAATAATCTTTGGGTTAATCACCCCATGGTTTTCTCCCTTAACAGGGTTTCCACGTCAGAAATACTATGTCATGTGTTTTCTTATTTCATGGTAATGTTTTTATGTTTGATTCAATGCTGCATTAAATAATAAGAAAGTTCAAAAGGAAAATAATTAGGATAACTGATTCACCCCCCCTCTCAGTTATCAACAAGAAATTCCCAGATTTACTATAGAAACTTGCTTTGTATTAGCTCAAATGGCATAGAGTCAACAATTCGGTATCAAAATCTCTCTTACAAAAGTGGAAATGGCAGCCCTTTATATAGAAAGCAGCATACCCTAACTTTCAAATGAAAGGTGGAGATTAACTCAACACTGACGGTTCAGATTACATCAACAACAGCCCACATCAATTCCTGGATCATATTTTGTCTTTTATGAAAAAGATGAAAAAATAGCCTGAGATACATTGAACCTAGTCATTTTGACTAGCCAACTCAGTATATTAGTGGAAAAGCTCATTTTAGAAGCAAGAAGGAGACAAAATTGAGTCACATGTTGCCCAAATATAGTAGTTTTACAATTGTGATGAGATTGTACTATTAGAATACTCAAAATATCATCAAGACTCTTTATCCAAGTCAATTTTGTCCTCACTGGCTAGCTTGTTGTGGTAAGTCAACCAGGCATCAAGTGCAGGATTAATGTCGGATGGGTACAGGGTCCTTCAAGTGATGTATCCTATAATCAAACATTTCCAGCGCCTGATTGCATTTGTTGTATATTCTTTCAATCTCTGCCCCTGCCTTGTGGAATGCCTTGAATTCAGCCCTGAGGTCACTTGCTTTATCCAACTATTCCTCAATGGTGAGTGTGTCATTAAACATTACCTTATGTAATTTGCCCTTGCTTTTCTTGACATCAAATGGGGCATAATCATCATAAGATGATTCCCTGCAGTCCCTCAAGGAGTCACAGATGTCGTATATAACTGATCTCAGCTCTTCATGAGCAGGTTTGTATGCTTCCTTTATGTTCTCGAAGGTCTCTTTTGTCAAAAGTAGCTATTGATACCACTCAACAGCCTTTGGCAGCCTATCCCCAAACAAAATTTTCTTAGTGACCAAGGTCTGAGTCCCTGATGTTACTCCATCTGGAGTGAGTCTTGGTTTCAGGAGGTACTCCTTTGAATTTGTACTTCATAGCTTGAGCCCGAGCAGTCATTTAGTTTGCACAACTGGAACTTATAAGTTTGATACCGAGAGAACTCCTAACATACTCCTAGGTTTAGACAAATCAATACAAATCTGCCATTCATTACTAACATGTATTTGAAAGAAAACTAAGTCAAATTAAAAAGACACTGCATGCAAGTAGACATCAAATGTTGCGAGAAAATTCATCAAAACATTATTATTAATGCATCACAACATCAATTTCATTATTTTGAACAACCTTCCCTTTGGATATTTTAAGAAATTTGGTCATTTAGAGGGTTTTTTGAGGGTTGTCTAACCCTCAACAAGAAAAGCGCTAATATGGAGGTCATCCGACCTTGGCAGGGAAATCGAACAGGTCCAACCTCGAGTTTGGGCTTCCTTTTCATGGTCCTGAATTTTGCGTGGCTTTCCAGGATGTCTGACTTGCGCGAAATTTGGAGGTCTCCGACCTCAGATGGTTTGCAAGTCGATTGTTTGGCAATTTAGCACAAAAACAATGTAGATGTGACTATGGCTGCTTCTTGTGCGGAAATTAGGTTGGTCTGACCTGTGTGATTTTTGATAGGGTCCAACTAGGTCGGATGAGGGGTAATGCAGTGCAGGTTAGACAAGATGCTTTTTAGCACTAAAATCGAGGGTAAACTCCTCGTGGGGATTTTTGGCAACGCCAACCCTGCGGAGGTATATGCATCCTCTGACCAAGTCGGAGACTAGGTCTTTTACCGCAAGGTTGGACAAAGCACCTTTTAGCACAAAAATACATTTTAGAATTTGTGGGACTTTCGAAGCCATCTGACCAAGTCTGAGAAAGGTATTTGGGTGCGTTGGTCGGATGGGGTTCATTTTAGCGCAAAAGAGGTTAGGCACTTTGGTGTAGGATTCTAAGGTGTCTAACCTCGATGGGGATTGCGACCCATAGGTCAGTTGGAGCCCGATTTAGTGCCGATTTGGTGCGTAGGATTTTCAGGGCCAAAATCCCTAAATTTCCAAATTTGTTGAAGGCACAATGGATCCGTTCTTCTCTCTAGGGTTTTTAGACTAGGGTTTCAAAAAAATGAAAGACTCAAAACCAAACCCTAACCTAAAAACATTGCAATCTATCAATCATTCTCTAAAAAACCCTAACGGCTTACTTCAAACCTCCAGACATTCACGAATAAGAACTTGAAGGAGCAAGGTTTAAACCCTACCTGGCAAGAATGGCGGCGTGTTGTCGTCCAGGTAGGTCGCAGGTTCAATTCATAGGTTGAGTTTGTGGGGTGTGACTGGAGCTCGCAATTTTAATCCACAAATTCAATTAAAATGCCTTTAAACTCGCTTAATTTCCTTATAAACCCTAGCTAATCCGCCATTAATGCCTAGGTGTACGGACTGCCAGTGGGGGTTTTTGCACAGTTTTTCGATGTGTCCGACCTGCGGAGGATTTTGATGCATCGAACTTGGTTGGATAGGGTAACTTTCAGCGCGAGACTTGACATTTAGTTTGCACCAGTTAGCAGGGAAATTGAACATGTCCAACTTGTAGGCCTTCCGCAGTTATCTGACTAGGTCGGAAGTCGTTGTTTTTTAGCGCAGGGTCAAACGGAGCCAATTTCAGCGCAAAAGGTAATTTCAAAGGTTTAACGCCTGGTCGATCAAACAAAATTTTAGCACTAGGTCGGTGTGATAGGATTTTAGTGCTAGGTCAGACAAAGCACCTTTCAGCGCTAGGTCGGACAGACAAGAAATTAGCGCAAAGGTCGGTTGAAGGCCATTTTAGCGCAAAAGGTCAATTCAAGATCCTCAAAGGGAAAGTAACAATTCATCCTAGCAGATTTTGAAGTGATTTTTGAACATCATCTTTTGCCAAGGTCAAAAATGCCTTTTGACCATACAATTACTTAGGAGATCAGAAGATCAAATGACTCTCTAGCCAAAACAAAAGAGGGGGTCTCCATTCAAGAATGGGGCATGTGTGCAAGGCACAACAAATGGCGACTCTGCTGGGAAATGCTCCCGAGCTTTTCGATGATAAACGTTCAGTTTGAACGCAGAATCTCAGTGTTCCCCACATACTTAAAATAAAAAGGCAAGGTATCATATCAAAGAATCTAAGACCACTAACCAGTGCGACCATCCACATCCTGAAAACCTGAGTGTGTGCAATTGTATTCATTCCCATCCTTTCAGAACTATGTTCACCTGGGATCCCTTGAGATAAGTTAGAAGGCTGAGATCATTCTACCACTAGAAAATGCTTGAATTTTGAAACATTGCTGTGCCTTGGACTAGACTAATGATTAGTCAACTTTGTTAGTTTAATGATATTGATGCCAATCTCTCTGGTAGTGTTAAGGATTTTGTAATTTTAGTAGTTTCTTTATCTGCACTGTGATGGGTCTGGTGTTGAGAAACACTTTTTATTTTTACCCGATGTAGGCTAGTAACACTTAGTGTAACCTGCCTTTGTCCCGATTGATAGTGCATGTGGTAGGAGAGGAAATCAACCCATTTCACTTGACACAAGATCACCTAGGCTTGCCTAGTCACTTTAGGATTATTTAAGGTGTAGAAGATATATGATTAGAAAATACTTCAGGTGCACCGACTAATAACTCATTTTCAACGAACGGACACCATACCTCTTGGCCTAACAACAGAAACCACAGCAAAGACTAGGTGGAAACCTTAGCTTCTCGAAGAAAGACTCATGATTATTTACCCACTGATGAAGTGTTTGCAAGTCTGGCTGACTGCCACCACATCAGAAACAGAGATCTCGCAACAAAGCAAGTGCAGTGAATGAAAGCAAAAGGACAACTAAACTAAATAAAGCATCTAGCACCTAAGGAAAGCAAAAGTGGGAAAGCAGAAGCAGGAAAGCAAACTCAACTAACAGCAACCTAAACTAACCAAAGCAAACAAACCCCTAACTATATACACTAAAATGAGGCATGAATGCCTCTCAGTCCTGGAAGTAGTGCTTCAGGAATTGGCCATTGACAGGCAATGGCAGCTTCTCACCAGTAAGGCTCTTGAGTCGATATGTACTATCTCCTAGGATCTCATAGATCTGATAGGGACCCAACCAAAGTTTATCAAACTTACCATGTTCTCCCTTCTTCTCATGTGCTTTATCCCAATATAGGACTAGATCAGAAATGCGGAAGGCTTTGACCTTGGCTTTCTTATCGAACCATTGTTTACTACTCCCTAATGTTTGGCAAAGTTTTCTATGGCTGCATCATGTTTCTCTTCAAGGTGCAACAATTGGGCCAGTTGTGAGGATAGTCGATCATCAGCTTCAAGGTAATCTTGCATAAATTGAAGTACCGGGATTCTCAAATGGATGGGAAAGATGGGTTCAATCCCATAAACTAGGTGATAAGGGGAGGTGTTCAGAGCTACTTTGTGTCAGATTCTATCAGCCCATAAGGCGAACCTAAGCTGAGTATACCAGTCTCTGGGGTTTTTGTCCAAAAGTTTCTTAATGACCTCAAGCAGGTTCTTGTTTGTTGATTCCGCCACCCCATTCCCTTGTGGATAGTAATTGGATGAGAATTTGAGAGTAAGCCCATAATCAAATGCCCAGTTAGAAAAATGCAATGATGAAAAGGCAGGGCCATTATCACAAACTAAAGCAAATCGACAACCAAATCTAGTGATAATATGCTTTTCAAAAAATTCAATAACTACCTCTGTGGTGCATTGCTTACAAGCTATTGCCTCAGACCATCGAGTACAGTAATCAGTAGTGGTTAGAATATACCTATGGCTTGCAAAAGAAGGCGGATTGATCATATCGATAAAGTCGAGGCCCCACCAAGCAAATGGTCATACCTCCACCACTGGTTGCAATGGCATAGCCACGTGGCGTTCTCTGTGTGCAGCAGTTTGGCATACATGACAGGTTCTCACATGTGAATGCGCATCTTTAAACAATGTTGGCTAGTAATACCCAGCACGAAGAACCTGATTAGCTGTTGAGTGCGCTGATCCGTGACCTATCCTGAACCTTTTGTGAAAATTGGTTAGCACCTGATCAACCTCTGATTTGTCCAAACACCTTAGATAAATACTCTCATGATTCTCCTTATAGAGGATTGATCCTTTTATCATGTAACTGCTACTTTTGAGCTTGAGAGCTCTTCTTTGCACTGAATTCAGTTCCTGTGGATAGCATTGATTAAGTAAATAAAATATGATATCTCCGTACCACTCATCTTTTGAAACATTCTCCAATAGGTATTGTTGAGAAACCAGGTCGGGTCCCACCTCAGCCATTGTTTTAGTCAAGGCCTGGCCTCTTACCAATTTCATGGGTTGAATATCTATATCGAACTCTTGCAGTATAGTGACCCATTTCCCTCTTCTCTCTCCTAATTCACTTTGCATCAGTAATGCTTTTACTGCCGCATCTGGGACTATAGCGATCACTTGACTTCTCAGGATATAGTGACAGAACTTCTTAACTGCTTTGACCAGAGCATACGCCTATTTTTCTACATTTGGGTACCTTAGCTCTGCATCTTTCAATGGAGTGCTCATGAAAGCAATGGGTCTTTCATCGTCAACTGACCTCTTCTATGTCAACATTGTAGCACAAGCATGCTCTGAAGCAAATGAGTATATATGAAATGGTAAAGTGTAATCAGGGCTGACCAAAACAAATGCATTAGATATGGCTTGCTTGATTTCTACGAAGGTAGCTTTAGCTTCTGGAGTCTAGTCCATTTTAGCTTTTTGAGAACACCGTCAGGTCATCGATGTAAATGATTATACATTTTCCAACTAACCCTTTGAAAGCAACATCCATCGCACGCTGAAAAGTTGTACCAGCATTTATTAAACCAAATGGCATCCATCGGTACACATAGATGCCCCATTTACAGGTGAAGGATGTTTTCAATCTGTCGTCATATTCCACCATTACCTAGTTATAACTAGAATATCCATCCAGGAATGACAACATCTAGGACCCATTAACGATTTGTAATACTTCGTCCAGTGAGGGCAGTAAGTAATTGTCCTTTTCAGAGGGCATTAGTGTTGTGCAATCTACAACAGGTAGATAAGGTAGCTTCAGCCAACATCATGTGACTTGGGGGTCTGGTATCACTATTCTGATTCTCCAAGGGTGAAGGCACTCCTCCATTGTTTGACCTGGTGTTCCAGGATCGATTTGACCGAGCTACTGAAAGTTTATATTTTGATACTGATTTTGATTTGAAAACTGGTTCTGACATTGATTCTATGAGTGCTGCTGGTTCTAGAAATGTTGTTGATTCTGTCCCCTCTGCTGCATATAAGCATTTTGGTTTTTGAGGTGAGTAACTTTAGCAGTGAGCTTCTTCATCTGTTTAACCAGTTCTTTGATGTCATCTTTGTCTTCCTTGGTCTTTGCCAATTCCGAAGACTGTAGGAAAGACATTTGTGCTGGAGGCATTTCAGCTACTAGGTTACCTGGATGGATTACTAAGGCTTGTGTGGCAGCTGGGTTCGAGACTGGGTTCATTACAGGGGTACGATTGGCCAATGCATGATTTATCATAGGATTTGATTTGGCATGGCAACAGGCCCTATATGATTCAGTGGGCCAGAGGTTGTTTGCCCTAGCTGGGTATTTACATCGAGAGCAGCAAAATATTCTTGGGCTAGACTAGCAGGTATCAGGTCAGCCCTCCTTGCAAATATGGAGGTCAGTTTATCTAGGGCAGCATAGTAGATGGGTAGGGCAGCACCCTGATCTATGGCGTAAGGAGCCTGCAAATGACTATAAGCTTTCTGGAACCTGTTATTAAAGGAACTGATCATCTCACCTTCTTCCTGACGAATCACCACAAAAGAATGGCAAAGATCAGCTGGGGTGGTAGGCATACGAAACCTATTCAAAAAAGCAGTCTTCAAGTTTGGCCATGAATTTATGGTGCATCTGGGAAGTTGGCAAACTAGTAGTAGGCTTCTTCCTACAAAGAATAGGGGAACAACCAGCATATCACATCGTTGTACTGCACCTGCAACATGAACATATTAGTCTCAAAGATCTTAATGTGTTCATCCGCAGTCCTATCTGGGTCATGTACTCTAAACTTCGAGCATAACTTGTCTAGGTTCTTTAGCATGTCATGGTAATTATTGAACTGGAGAGGAGACTGGTTATTTCCTGCAAAGTAAGCCATGATGGGAGGATTAATGGGGCCTGTAGCAGTATTCCTAGGGGCTGACTGAGCTTGAGGAGCCCTGGGTATTCCTTGATCCCTTCTTGTTCTTCTAAATTTTGCTAGGGATAGCAATTCTTCTCCAGCCGAGCTGGATCTAGTGTGTCTCTGTCTACTCCCCAAACTTGCTACTTTTTAGTAGAGGGAAAAAATCACCCTCCTTCTAGTGCCAATTCTGTTGATGGTGGTTTTAGCATGCAACAATGCAGGTGTGATTGCTGGTTTCACACCTCTCTTGAAAAGTATCTTACCCTGGGTAAGACTACTCCAAGGATAATACAGCTAGGTCTTAGCTTGCTTGGAATTTCTCAATGGTTATGTTCTAGCTGTACCTACAAGGGGTCTTACATGTAATCTGCAAATCTTTAGGTTTGGGGCAGCGAATACACATAAACCCTATGATGATCTTTAGCTGATAGACAAGATAAGATGCGGCTGAAACTCTTAATCTAATAACTATAGTGATTTTAAAAGAAAATGTAAAAGGTGTAGGGTTTAGAAGGATCCTAAGTGATATTCACAATGTTAAGGTTATTTTTAGTAGACAAACATTCTAAAACTTTGAACCAGCTTCCTGAGTTACCAAACTGAAATAGGTGTTACAGTGCTGCAGAAAATGGTGCTATCTTCAATGGAGGTCAATGGATTTTTAGATTGCATACATTTGTTAAATACCCAATGATCGGGGCAACTTAACTTGTGAAATGCAATTGAACTTTAGCACAAATATTCAGTCCAGACTAACTTTACATAGCTATTTACCATCAACAAACAACTAAAAGTATGGACTTAGAATGTTTATCAAATACTTCAGCTAACCATGAATATTATGAAAGCACAACTAATCTAACTATGGGAGAGCAAGATGCGAACCATGAAAACCAAACAATGAATCAACACAAGACACAAATTCTCAGATTTACTGTAGAAACTTGCTTTGTATTAGCTCAAATGGCATAGAGTCAACAATTCGGTATCAAAATCTCTCTTGCAAAAGTGGAAATGGCAGCCCTTTATATAGAAAGTAGCATACCCTAACTTTCAAATGAAAGGTGGAGATTAACTCAACACCAACGGTTCAGATTACATCAACAATAGCCCACATCAATTCTCGGATCATATTTTGTCTTTATGAAAAAGATGAAAAAATAGCCTCAAATACATTGAACCTAGTCATTTTGACTAGCCAACTCAGTATATTAGTGGAAAAGCTCATTTTAGAAGCAAGAAGGAGACAAAATTGAGTCACATGTTGCCTAAATATAGCAGTTTTACAATTGTGACATGATTGTACTATTAGAATACTCAAAATATCATCAAGACTCTTTATCCAAGTCAATTTTGTCCTCACTAGCCAACTTGTTGTGGTAAGTCAACCAAGCATCAAGTGTAGGATTAATGTCAGATGGGTCGGGGTCCTTCAAGTGATGTATCCTATAATCAAACATTTCCAGCTCCCAATTGAATTTGTTGTATATTCTTTCAATCTTTGCCCCTACCTTGTGGAATGCCTTGAATTCGGCCCTGAGGTCGCTTGCTTTATCTAACCATTCCTCAATGTTGAGTGTGTCATTAAACATTACCTTATGTAACTTGCCCTTGCTTTTCTCGACATCAAATGGGGCATAATCATCATAAGATGATTCTTTGCAGTCCCTCAAGGAGTCACAGATGTCGTAAATAACTGATCTCAGCTCTTCATGAGTAGGTTTGTATGCTTCCTTTATGTTCTCGAAGGTCTCTTTTCTCAAAAGTAGCTGTTGATACCACTCAATAGCCTTTGGCAGCCTATCCCCAGACAAAATTTTCTCAGTGACCAAGGTCTGAGTCCCCAACGTTACTCCATCTGGAGTGAGTCTTGGTTTCAAGAGGTACTCCTTTGAATTCGTACTTCATAGCTTGAGCCCGAGTAGTCATTTAGTCTGCACAACTGGACCTTATAAGTTTGATACTGAGAGAACTCCTAACATACTCCTAGGTTTAGACAAATCAATACAAATCTGCCATTCATTACTAACATGCATTTGAAAAAAAACTAAGTCAAATTGAAAAGACACTGCATGCAAGTAGACATCAAATGTTACAAGAAAATTCATCAAAACATTATTATTAATGCATCACAACATCAATTTCATTATTCTGAACAACCTTCCCTTTGAAAATTTTAAGAAATTTGATCCTTTAGAGGGTTTTGCGCTAATTTGAGGGTTGTCCGACCCTCAGCAAGAAAAGCGCTAATATGGAGGTCATCCGACCTCGACGGGAAAATTAGACAGGTCTAACCTTGAGTTTGGGCTTCCTTTTCATGCTCCTAAATTTTGTGCAGCTTTCGGGGATGTCTGACTTGCACGAAATTTGGAGGTCTCCGACCCCGGATGGTTTGCAAGTCAGTCGGTTGGCAATTTAGCGCAAAAATAATGTAGATGTGAATATGGCCGCTTCTTGCACAGAAATTAGGTTGGTCTAACCTGCGTGGTTTTTGATAGGGTCCGACTAGGTCAGATGAGGGGTAATGCAGCGCAGGTCAGACAAGACGCTTTTTAGCGAAAAAATCAAGGGTAAACTCCTGGCAGAGATTTCAGGCAGCACCTACCTTGCAGAGGTATATGCATCATCTAACCGAGTCGGAGACTAGGTCTTTTAGCGCAAGGTCGGACAAAGCACCTTTTAGCACAAAAATATGTTTTAGAGTTTGCGGGACTTTCGAAGCCATCTGACCAAGTTTGAGAAAGGTATTTGGGTGCGTTGGTCGGATGGGGCTGATTTTAGTGCAAAAGATGTTAGGCACTTTGGCACGGGATTCTAAGGTGTCTAACCTCGATGGGGATTGCAAACCACAGGTTAGTCGAAGCCTGATTTAGCGCTGATTTGGCGCACAGGATTTTCAGGGCCAAAATCCCTAAATTTCTGAATTTGTTGAAGGCATAATGGATCTGTTCTTCTCTCTAGGGTTTTTAGACTAGGGTCTCAAATAAATGAAAGACTCAAAACCAAACCCTAACCTAAAAACATTGCAATCTATAAATCATTCTCCGAAAAACCCTAACGGCTTACTTCGAACCTCCAGACATTCGCGAATAAAAACTTGAAGGAGTAGGGTTTAAACCCTACCTGGCAAGAATGGCGGCATGTTGTCATCCAGGTAGGTCACAGGTTTGATTCGCAGGTCGAGTTCATGGGGTGTGACTGGAGCTTACAATTTTAATCCACAAATTCAATTAAAATACCTTTAAACTCGCTCAATTTCCTTATAAACCCTAGCTAATCCACCATTAATGCCCAGTTGTACAGACTGCCAGTGGGGGTTTCTGCACAATTTTTTGATGTGTCCGACCTGCAGAGGATTTTGATGCGTCAAACTTGGTCAGACAGGGTAACTTTCAGTGCGGGGCTTGACATTTAGTTTGCACCAGTTAGTGGGGAAATTAGACAGGTCTGACTTGTGGGCCTTCCGCGGTTATCCGACTAGGTCGGAAGTCATTTTTTAGCGTAGGGTCAGACGAAGCAAATTTTAGTTCAGAAGGTAATTTCAAAGGTTTAATGCCCAGTCGATTGAACCAAATTTTAGTGCTAGGTCGGTGCGATAGGATTTTAGTGCTAGGTCGGACAAAGCACCTTTTAGCGCTAGGTCAGACAGACAGGAAATTAGTGTAAAGGTTGGTTGAAGGCCATTTTAGCGCAAAAGGTTAATTCAAGATCCTCAAAGGGAAAGTAACAATTCATCCTAGAAGATTTTGAAGTGATTTTTGAACATCATCTTTTGCCAAGGTCAAAAATGCCTTTTGACCATATACAATTACTTAGGAGATCAGAAGATCAAATGACTCTCTAGCCAAAACAAAAGAGGGGGTCTCCATTCAAAAATGGGGCGTGTGTGCAAGGCACAATAGCTATTATGACGTATTATGAGATTGTAGAGGAAGTAACGAAATCTTACATGTCTTCCAAATCTATTATCATGATATCTCATAAGGTGTAAAACATATTCATATATAAATGCACTTCCCTAATTCTGGCTTGTAGAGGAAGTTCAACCACATTTGGGAAGAGTGTGGGAAAGGCCATGCCTAGTAGCCCCTCAGTATGTACTCATTTATTGGAGAAGGGCTAATTTTAGGCCAAGGGATGATGCTAACATTGTCAGAATGTAGTTGTAAGGTTTCTTTCATGGCTTCTATCTCTTGTTGTCTATTCGGTAACCTTGAAATAAATGATGATGAATACTCAGATTCATTGTATGGATCATATTCTTGGACATGAATTTCTACTTCTTCCACCATCATTTATTCATTATCTGTTGTAAACCTTTGTAACATGTCTAAAACATTTGTGCTAGTTTCAGGCAGTAAGGCTAGTGAGTCAATATTGATTTCAACATCCTTGCAGTATGGATCATTTTTTATCTTGTATTCAAGGGCATTCACAATGTGGGATCTACTTACATAACAGTCATAATGCTTTCCTTTACTGTGGAATTGTCTAACTATCAAAACTTCTAGGTCCTCAAGTATACGTGGGAGGGATTTTGCTATTGTTGTAATATCTTGGGGAAAACTTATTGTGTGGCCACTGTATTTGTACTACCCATTGCGAGCATGTGTAAACTTGTAGTATTGGACTCACTCATGCTATAAGCATCTCCTCCACTTGAGTAAGCACTTTGAGGAATGTGGGTTGTTCACCTAGGTCTAACTTGTTAGTTGCCCATAATCGATGGACCCCTTTCTCACTAAAGCATCTAGCAGAAATAGGATTGGCATTAGATGAACAAATTTGTATACCAGGATAACATTCTTTACATCATGTATATGTCTACAAGTTAGACAATGAATATATTCTATTGCGGAAACATTACATTGCTCGTAAGGAATTCGTGGCACTTGTTTCTTCGTTTACTAAGTTTTCGGTTCTATTTATACACATTGGTGTTGCATTGGATGTTGAATAATTTTCTCTTTGTCATTTAGCCATTACATTTTCTGAATCATTTACAAGCATGGTTTCTTCCTTAGATGTTGATGATGGATTTATTGATTCATGCAAATTTTTCTTTAAACGTTGGATGGGATGATAGGCACATATTTGGTCTTTGTTTCGGGTGTAGTATAAACAACTTGCCTTTTTTTTTTTTTGAGTTTGGTATCTGACATGACCCTTGAAGAACTATTAATGGCTGAGCTTTGTATAATGTTCCTAGAAGAAAATATAAAATTTATTATTGTATCTAACAAAAAAAATTAATTCCATTTTTTAAAAACAAAAGTAAAAATGCATAGGTAATTTAAAAATCAATCAAAAATCTAACTCTATTCCCTTCTAACCTAGGATCCAAAAGTTAAAAATTAATTTATTATCTCAATACAAAAATTGGGAAGAAAACAAGAATCGTAAAAGATTATGAAACCTTACCTAGATTTCTGCTGATACCACTGGAAAAGAATTGTAGATAGGTAGGTTTCGAGGTCTACAAAATCTACATTTTTGCACAAATATCATTTAGTATTTTGAGTACACCAGTCTTTCATAAACACTCAATAAAATAGTTGCATACAAAACCAACTCACTAATGGTTTAAAAAAAATGTACAGATTGATAGTGAAGAAAACTGATCAAAATTCCAAAGACTATTCTTGTGACTGAGAACGCGTTTATATATATCAGTAACTCCTTAGCAATGGCAATTCACTTAGAGAGCAAGCATAAGTTAACAAGTAAAGTTTGCTTCCACACAGTATTTTGTTAACATGATTTAGCAAATTGACAAAAAATTAACCTTTGACTTTCATTTTTGCGGAGTAATTTATTTCAGTGTTACATTTTATAGGATTTTCTTAAGAACACGTTTGAGATTTTTAAATTTTGTTACTTGGTTTTGGTTCAAACTTCAATTTCTATTGACGACCGTTGGTTGTGGATATATTGCCTGATATTCAAGAGTTTATTTCTTGTGGTCCATCACCCTTGTTAAACTTTCAATAAAAGGACGCCCACACTAGTTACATTGAGATTGCTGGAGAAATCAGTCAACACACATACAAGTTACATTTCAAATTGATTTCTAATGATTTTTTAGATTTTCTTGAAGGATTGCTAGAGAACTCATTCAACATAGACATAGAAGAAGTTCTTTGAATGGTATATATATGAGGGAAAATAAATCATTAGAAATCAAACAATGCCCTATAAGATTTTTTAGTTCATTTTTTTACACATTCAATAAATGAAGGTACAGTTACAAATTCTTGAAATGCTTGCCAATAATTAAAATGGTCAAATTTCTTAAAATGCTTAACATACAGTTTGCATATGGTCTTCCCTTCCCATTTTATTGAAGCTAAAACTAAGCCCTGAAGCAAGATCTGATTTTACTGATAAAAGTGGAATTGAAGCTAAATTGATCCATCAACTAAAACTGCAATTAGTCCTCATCAGTTAGCTAGGGATTCATCAATTGTCTACAATAGCAGTATATTCAAGGTGTTTTAGAGAGTGGATATAATCATGGATCCTCTTTAAACTATAGGAAGTTATAGAAAAGAGCTCGAATTGATGAAAAAGAACATAGATTTTGAAGCCCCCCAAAAATACATGGATTAATTCTGAAGGCCCAAAAACATAGGATTAAGTCTCAAGTCTTCTTACATGAGTGAGTATTTTTTAAATCTTAGAGCTTTATATCATATTTTCTGCTCGTATTTCTAGTGGGTAGGGTGCAAGCAAGGGGAGGAAAGAGAATGTTCAATTTTTTAGTTAATTTAATTCTTTTTGGAACAATGCATTTCCTATCCTCACACACATGTAACATAATTACTTATATCAAGAGGCATATTTAATCCTTAGTCATTCTCATTCAGATGATAGGGTCTTGAAGGAGATCTAAAACATGGCTATTGTTCCTCTCTTCACGTAATTCTGTCCATAATCTCTTTTATCTAAACATCATAACAGGGTAAAATGGTAGCATATAGTTTTAGGTCTTAGCCACACCCATGCAAGGTTTGGGGAATGAAACCCCCAAAAGATAAAAGGGTAAAGTACATTTTACATGAAAACATGGCCAATGTTTTCAGACGGCCTATCTATTTTTATGATTTTTTTCAAAACAAATAGTAGGCGCTTCCTTACTTGAGACATGACCCAGATGAAGAATTTAAAAACCTACTTTTTGTATTGCCTCCATTACTGTATCAACTATCAAATCTTATGATTTAGAAACTGCAATCAGACATACGCAATCAATTCAATTGCTCAATGGAATAAAATTGTATGCCCAGCTGGTTTGCGCTCTCCAAACATTCACCTTTGGCTATGGTGTATCCAGACACTCTAGTATAGGGAGTACATCCCACAGCTAGAATATCTACTATAAGGAATTTTCTTGCCCCGGTGCAATAAAGCATCTATCAAGTCACATTTGAATCATGATATTGTTCTTCCACAAAACTATAGAACTTCTTTTAAATAATATGTAAAGTGAGAATTCTGAAACTTATTGCTATGTACTGATCAAATTTGGAGAGCAGCAATGTAGTAATCTACTCAATGTAAATAATATGTAATGTGAGAATTATGAAACTTGTCTGCCTGAGCTCCCAGGCAACAATCCACATCAAATGAACATAACACTTTCAAAAAAATTGGCAAGGGAAAAAGATTCCCCGGCAGTTTCTTCCCACTAAATAGCCTATGGGCTAATTATTTTTTAATTTATTTATTTCATATTTTATTATTGGTAATATTATTATTTTACTATTATTACTATAATTATTATTATTAATTGTAGTATATAATATGATTAAGTATTTATGCTTAAATATAATATGATTTTTTAATTTATTTAATTCATATTTTATTATTGGTAATATTATTATTTTACTATTATTAAACTATCATTATAATTATTAATTGATCATTCTTTTCACCAACTTGAGCATCATAGAGGGGGATTGACGATCCTCCAAAGGACCTTCCACCATGTAGCTTGATCACCTGAATTGTGCTTGGAGTTGGGACATTCACTAGTGATGTTGTTAGATTTAGGATAAATAACTGAGAGGGGGGGTGAATCAGTTGTCTGAAACTTTCTTAAAATTACTTACTTAAATCCTTTTCTTAATTTAGTAGCATAATAATAAATCAGTCACAGAACCATAAAGCAACAAATCAAGAACATAAACACATTAACACATAAGACACCAAGATTTTTGACGTGGAAAACCTAGTTAAGGGAAAAATCATGGGGTGACTAACCCAAGATTATATTCTCTGTTAGAAGAATAGTAAGAACAAAATGGCACATGCCAATTAGGGCTCACTGCCCAAGCACACTGCTCGCAAGAGGCCCACTGCCTATAGGAGACATACTGTCTATAGAATGATAAGTATTACGTACTTGAACTGAAGAATAGCATCTTCACCATGCTTGAGTCAGTTCCATTTAAGATCAATACTTCTTCTCTGCCTTTCACTCTACTCCTCTCTACCACACACTCATCTCAACAAGAGACTCTTGAAATGACCTTACAACTATTTATTTATACAAGACATCGACTTAGGGATAATCATTCAAGTCGACATACATTATAGAGCAAAAACATAAATACAACATGACTTATTACAAAAGGACTTCACACGGATCAACACGCTGTCAGCCACATAAATCTGAGACTTCAATCCTTCTTTTAGGAATACACCATTCTTCATAGAGCATCTTCAAGATCATCCGCAGGAAGTGTAACTCACCTGGTCAGCCAAACTTAGGAAGAACATCATCATCCAGAAGTAATTCTTCAATTACTAGCTCAATCTTCAATGCGGACCACCAACACGAACTGGACACAATCCAAAGACCTCCACAAGCTTTCCTAAATCACCAAGAACATCCACACTACTTCTACTTCCAAAAATCATCCTCTCCTTCATTTGGAATCTCAAGAACACAGTCTGTCATCACTATCATATTGGAATAGATGATTGTGGACCTCCAGACCATGAACCAATTGAGTTGACACTTCACATTTACTTCCTAAACATTCCACCAAATCCATAAAACAAGATATTTCATTTCTGGATCTCAACGGACCTATCTGTGTCACTCTGTCACCTCTGAACATTTGCCAAAACTGGTTTTACTTAAGTGGTTGTAACTTCTTCAGATCTTCATGTAGACCTCTGAGATCTTTACTAGATCATCTTAAGACACATATATATACAAACCCTTTGAAGCGCATCCTTTGATCTTCATCTTAGCTAGGATCTTTAGCTCACTGTCTTCACTGTTCTTCTTTGTTCTTGATTAGGACTAATTTTCTCAATATCCTCAGCACACAACTCATCCAATCCTTATCATTAATGCAACAAGAGTATGTTGACATCAATGACAACATTGGTTAGGCCCATACTTGCAACAATCTCCCCCTTTGTCATTGATGGAAACATATGATGTGAAAAACTATTTTAACCATCAAGACAAGAACTTCTCCTCACTAAGACAACTCCCCCTATCAACAACAACCATTCACATGTCTTCCCTTCCTTTACTGCTCCCCCTTTGATTAGCAACCACTTGTTTTTCACATGTCTTCTCTCCCCCTTTGACATCAATGGCAAAGGGCACATACTTGCATTACTTCAGAATCACACTAGCTACTCCTCTTGAGTAGCAACTTCCCAAACATCAATCTAGACCATAAGATATGACTGTGAGGTCCACCAGATTAATGCACATCAATGCACCTTAATTCAAAACTTGAGGGGTAATAACCCCTAACTTCTCCTTGAGATACTCAAAAGAGTCCTTAGGTAGAGGTTTAGTAAAAATATCTGCAATCTGATCTTTGGAAGGCATAAACTCCAATCTGACTTCATTCTTGTTCACTTGTTCTCTTAAAAAGTGAAACTTGATGGATATATGTTTAGTCTTTGAATGTATGTTATGGACCATCAGTCTAGATGGGAGGAGTATCTTTATCTAGTTGAGTTTGCCTACAATAATGGGCATCATAGCTCGTTAGGTATGCCTCCCTTTCAGGCTTTATACGGCAGACCATGCAGGACACCATTAAGTTGGGATCAGATAGAGGACAGAGTCGCCATTGGTCTAGAGCTAGTTCAAGATATGGAGCAGCAGGTCACAGTGATTAGACAGAGGTTGCAGGAGGTATAGGATAGGCAGAAGAAGTATGCTGATGCTAAGAGGATTGATCGGAGCTTCTCAATGGGTGACAGGGTATTCCTTAGAGTGTGGCCACACAAGAGTCCAATCTGTTATGGAAAGGGCTCTAAGCTCGCACCACAGTTTGTAGGACCCTTTGAGATTTTGGAGCAGATAGGACTAGTTGCCTATCGTCTAGCATTGCCACCTAACCTGTCACATATCCACGATGTCTTTCATGTTTCTATTTTGAGACGTCATATATCTAATGTATCTCACATACTGGACTGGAGTGCTTTATAGGTAGAGGTAAATGGGTAGTTGGCATTGGAGCCAATTCACATATTGCCTCATTGGATGCTGGGCCTTTGAGGTCAAGAGCTGGACCAGGTTAGAGTCCAGTGGGATCGATATGACGAGGTCATGGCAACTTGGGAGGATGCAGCTAGTTTTAGAGCACTCTATCCTCACCTTTTTGATAACTTCCAGGAGGAAGTTTAGTCTTAGGGGGGGAGGATGTGAGGCCGATTATTTTACCTTCCATATTTTGGTCATTATGCTATTCAGTAGATGACACTATCAGACCTTAGTGACTATGTTTCATTATGCAGACTTGATGTTTTATCTCATTGATTCGATGTATGTGATTTGATTCGGTCATATTGGATGATATGTTGTGGTTCGACATATGGTATATGTATTAGAGGTTATTTTGTTATGAGATTCTAGTTATTTATGTGATGTGAACTATTTGACATGTGATGGAAAATGTAGTTTAAATTAGAGTTATGTATTGATGTTTATTTTGATTGCGTGAAGTTAATTACAGCTATGACTTTTTATGACAGGACTGACACTTGATCGAGATGTGCAGGTTTTACATTCCCTAGCCATGGGAAATCGGAGGTAGAATTCACAGTATGTTATCCCCTATTAAGCTGATCCATTCCCAAGAGGGATAAGGATCACATTTGAATTTGAGTGTGGATTTATTGTGCTTGGTTTAATTTAATTTATTTTGGCCTTAGTAACCTTTTTATTTAAAATTGATTAATAATAAGTGTTGTATAATTTTATTTGCATTATACCACTTGGTATTTATATTACTTTTTTTTGGGCCATTTAAATGTGGATTTTTAACCCCTTTCATGAACCCTAGTGTCCCAAAAGTTACCCTAGGTGGTCAACCATGAGTCTAGGGTCAACTTGTACTATCTAACCCTAGTTTTGACTCACCTTAGGTCACCCTAAACCATGGTTTAGTAAAAGTGACGAATTTCGAAAAGAGAGAAGATGGGGGATGGGCCTTGCCTTGGGAAGAACCCATCTCCCATCCCAAAGTCTTGGAATTATTCCCAAGGTAGACTTGGGAGGTCTCCAAGAGTCCTCCAAAACTCCCAAGTGAGTAGGAGCACCATTCAAGACCCTTGTCTTCTTGGGGGTGTGAGTGGGAATCCAACTCACTATTTGTCCCCCTCCCACTTGTGTGGAAGCACAAGTGGGTAAGGTGGAGATGGAGGTGGAATGAGGGGATGACATTTGTCATCCTCATACTTCCTCTCCTTTGCAAGTGGCATAGGAAGGGGAAGGAGGAGGTGACAAGTGTCACCTTCTCATCCCTCACGGCCAAGTTGATGGCCTATAATAGCTCCTCTTGTAGAGAGTGGAGGTTTTCTTTTTCTAGTCTCTTTCCTTGCAATTTGGAGAGTTCTTGAGAATTTTAGTTTTCCTTTCTAGTTTGGAGGAGTTAGGGAAGGTTGGAGAAATTCTTGAAGTTGGAAGGCTTGGGAAGGCTTGGAGCTCTTCACCAATCATACTTCCATTGTCAGGGCTTTGAAGGTAGGCCTTTTAACTTGCTTCTTACCTTGCCTTTATGATGTTCAATGTTTTAGATTTTGGTTGTGTGTTGTTTGCATTATGATGTTTGCATTGTGATGTTGGGTTGGGTGTTATGGTGAGAGCACCTCCAATGGAGGTAATGCTTAACTTGTATGGGTAGGGGAAAGGAACCTCCTTGAGGTCTCTCCCACAGTTTGTTTTTTTGTGCCTTAAGGGCTCTTATTTGAGGAGTGAATTAATTGGATGGCAAGAGTGCCAGGTGATTTATTTGTGAATCTTGTGGATTGTGGTGTTTTGGGGAATTTGGCTTGAGGCCATGAGTAGAGATTTTTATCATTTGGGAGCCCTTTGAAGTCGAGAGGTCCATTCCCTACCCTCACCAAGCCCATTTTTATGAGTAAAGTTATGTGTTAAACCTATGGGGGATTGTTCTGATTTTGTGTTATTGTGATTGATTTTGTTGTGGAATGAAACCCTGTGTGAAATCCCTCTCTCCCTAGCTTAGGGGTGACCCACTTGTAGGTCTATGGTAGGGAGGAGAGTTGTTTCTTTTGTAGTGGCTAGTCTTGTTGTCCTTGTGTTTTATTGTAGGTTGTGAGAAAAGAAGTGAAGTTGTGATGAAAGCCCTTCTTGTGTAGGTTTAGTGGTATTTGATTGTTTATTGAAGCCATGGCCATTGAGGCCTCATTATATCTTATTTTTGTGAAAGCTTGCTAAGTTATTGCTATGGAGTTGGCTGTGACAAATATTGAAATGTAAACATTCTGTTATTTTATTTAATGTTACTTATTTTTCCTACTTGTGGAGTTGGGAAGTTGTGAAATGCAAGAGAAAATGTATTTTACATTCTTGTGTTTAATCCTAGCTAGAAAAAAAAAATATAAATAAATAAATACATGTGGATGTCTTGGTAAATTTTAGTGAATGTAAAGAAAGAGAGTGATTATTTAAGTAGTCCATTTTTGTTGTTGTATTGACTGTTACATTACTAGTTTTTGTTAGGAAATGAAATAGAGCTGATAGGAACTTATTGGAGTAGTAGCTTCTACCTTATTGTTGCAGGGAAAAATAGATATATTTTTAATATTCTCAATATATACTTATGTTTTTTTTTTTTTTTTTTAAATGCTGTTGCTTTATTAGGTTGGAAAAATTGTGAGCTAGTATTATGTTTTCTTTTAAAAAAAAAAAGTTGAGAGAATGGGAGCAATGTGTCTAGACATGTAAAAAAAAATTTACTGGGTGTTTTTATTACCTTGTGAATTTGGTTACTGTTCTCTATTTTAAACCTTACTATGCATATGCTTCATATAGAAAAGATGATTCAGAATATACTCCTCTGGATGAATTGATTTTATTATTTACACATATACTTACTTATACATATATAAATTTGTATAATTATGAGAGTAAACTGGTAAATAAATATTAAATATACAACTGTAGAAAAGTAATTTTGCTGAGAAATTAAAGACAGACTGTTGTTTGAAAACTGAGTATATACATATGTATATGTAAATATACCCATATATATATACACAAGTATTTATGTATATATATATATATATATATATATGTATATATATATACATATATATACATATATATATACATACATATATATATACATACATATATATATATATATATACATATATATGTGTATATATATACCCTTTAATCTGAGATCTTGCATACCAATGAACTGCTGGAGAATAAAGGATAGAGGTCAAATTTTCCAATAAGAATGGACTGTTTTTTTTTGTTATAGCGCAGTATTTATAACACAAAAATATATATATATAATAAAAAAATTTTAAACAAAAAAAAAGTTGATTTGGGGTGGGACTGTGGATGCCACGCCCACAACCCCACCCCCTTGTGTTATGAATGGTGTGGGGAGGAGGCTATGCCTCCACTCACACCACCTCCCCTAACCATCGCATAACCCCCTGGCCTGCAGGTCCCCCTCCGTGATCCACCATCCACACTGCCTCCATTGCAGCCTCCACTCCCCCGAAACCCCTGACCATGGCGCCACTCCCTTGTCTTCCCTCCCCATCCTCCAATACCTCTGCTGCCCGCGGACCACCTCCTCACCAACATTACTCTGCCTCCATTGTAGTATGAGCGCCGCCACCATCATCGACCACCCCTCCTTCAACCTTGCAACACATCCAGTTCCGTTTCAATGCTGCCTAAAATAACCTCATTTCATACATTGATGATTTACAACAAAAAAAAAATTATGGTAACAGTTTAAGCTAAGTATACCTCTGAGTATCAACCATGGCATTCATCCTTGCCTCACAAAACCCTACCTGCACACACACACACACAAAAAAAAATAAAATAAATAGAAGACAAAACAAATAGAGAGAGAATAAAATGTTAAAGAAATTAGGGCAACACATATGGGAACACAATAGAAGGAGATTAGGGTTCCCAATTGCATCTTGGAGTAGAAACATAATTAGGGCATTTTGTAATTAGATAATAATTATAGAAGGAGATTGGGGCATTTTGTTTTAGGAAGCTATATGACTTTCTTTGAGAGGATTATTTTTATTTTTATTTTTATATTGGTGGGAATTCATTTTATCCCTTATTTAAAACCTCTCATTTCTCCTTTTTTTAATTTAACACTTGGAAGAATTGTTTTATTAATTTTAATTTCTATATTTGAATGTGATATTATTTTGCATTTGATTTAACTACCTGGGGAAATAATTTTATTTTGGAGGGTATTATATTTATTCCATTTTGGGTAGAAATTTCCCTTGATGTTAGACTCACTTTAATGGGGCTTGATTTCATCTTCTTTTTATTTGGCAGGACATTTCTACCATTTTAATATTATCGAGTTATCTTATCATTAATTTTTACGTTGATAACTAAAATTGATTTATTATTATTATTTTACAAGGAGGGTCATTTGAACCCTCCTCCCCCTTCCATTTAATTTTTGAGTGAGTTATTAAACATAATTTCAAAGTTAGGTTTAATAACGAACTCAGTTTGTCGTTGAGTTCAACCGTCGTCTTGTCGTTTTAATTTAATTTCTTTATTTTACAAATATTGTTGATATCGTTCTATGTTAATTTAATGTTTAATTAATTGTTTATTTTATTAATTTTTCTTATTGGTGTTTTATGTAATTTTGACCTTAAGTTTTAATTAATTTTACTTATAAAATTTATTTTCTTGTTGGTGAATTAATTTTAAAAATTTATATTTTCATTTATCGACAACGCGTTATGCTACCGAGATTTTGTTAGGCTTTTAGGGTTTATTTTATGCGTTGTGTTAATTAATTTTTATTCCATCATCCAAAACTTAATCAAGTGCCATCATGACATCATATAACTTCACCTTTCGATCTGAGTAGATAGGGATCGATGCCGGTGAACTATCATCGCCTAGGTAACTTAGGGGTACAGATAGAATCAACCTAACCCTAGAAATGACACACTTCATGTCACTTACCCCTAGATGGCCTCCACCAACATGGTTACATCGACATGTCTACGCCGTTGCATATAACCACCGAGCACGCAGACGCGTGCGAGAGGCTTCTAGGGTTGGAAAGAAGAAAATTTTTTCGCGGCCCGTGTCATGACCACATGTCGAATGTGGTCGTGACATGGGCATTTGTGTGTTGCATCCACATGGGAGATGCAGGCGTGACAAAGGGGCCCTATGATGGGCTGAAACACTGCCACATGGATACCTTAGTTTTAAAATCTTTAACACTACAACCATCACACATCATGGTTTAGCCATCATTGGTAAACCTCAAACTACAATGTGAAGGGGCCTTGCAATGAGAAAAAAATCCTATTGTGCTTGCCTTTAGATTCTGTCATATCACTGTGTGTCCCCTCCACTTTAAAACTTGACCTCCCAAAGCCAGCCATCACATATCGCCCATTGCTCTGGGGCCATTCAACACTAAACACGATACAAAGGTACCTAGTGATGTGCTAATGGACTGACATGTATCTCCCTCCACATACTCCCTTTGCCACCAATTTTATATATGTCCATCACACATCACAATTGCAACAATATCGATGAACACAGAACCATGATGTGAAGGAGCTCTGCAATGGGACGAGAAGCTGCCACATGTCCCATTCTTCATACTACACACCTTCACTTATCGCACATCACAAATTTGCTAGGAGCGCAGAGAACACAAGTGCAATACAAAGGCCACCTATGATGACTAGAAATGGAGACACATAACATCAACTGGGACCTCCGTCGCATTTTGCCCCTTTTGTTTATCCTTAAAAAAAGGAAACTACGATACGGAGAAAACATGTGATGCAACACAGAACAAACACCTATCTCGGAACCCTTCATCACACATCGCAGGTTCAATATAATTGCTGGGAAGACAAACACAATGCAAAGAATATGCACAATGTGCATTAGAAGCCATGATCACATATCACCTTTAGGAATGGAGCATTGGGGATGTAAATGTCATGTGAAGGAGGCGTACGTTGGGGGAACTTAAGTGGAAAATTAGCACATGTGCTCAAAAATTTATTTTAAAGAGAGGGTCACGCTAGGTAATATGAGCAAGGGGACTCCACACAAAGCATATTCAACTTAGACTTTAGGATATAAAACAATTTTTTATAAGTTGAATATCTTTGCATAATTTTTTGACGACAAGGGGGCAATTTGGAAAAAAGACAGGGTTTTCCAATGGTTTTACTATTTAGGACAAAACCCTAAACACTATTTCATAGGAACAAGGGGCACATTACAGACTGATTTTTAGGGTGTCAACACTAGCTCTGGTTGGGGACATGTGCCCAGTAGTCGCACAGTGAGAATTCAGATCTCCAAGCAAACCAAAAAACATAAAAAAAAATGACATAGGAAATAAAGCAAAATACCATCATGACCAACAATGGTCAAGACTGCGCAAGGTCAAAAATTCATAAGATAAAACTTGACATCATCACTAAAAATTTGAAGTAAATCATTACCTATGAGAAGTAATGTTTCAAATGTTGCCCATGAATAGGCAGCTCCAGCTTTTACCCTTCCATATTTCTAATATAGAAGGTGTCTTGACCTATCTTCTCATCAATTTGATATGGGCCTAACCATAATGGCTCAAACTTACCATGTTTGCCCTTGTCTTCTGATTTGGCATTCTAGAGAAGAACCAAACCACCAATCTAAAAATATCTTGTGACTATTCTTTTGTTAAACAGATGTTCCACCTCCTACTGCCTTAGCAAGTTTTTGTCATGTTCCATCCTTCTGGCTTCATCCAACTCTATCAACTCATGCATTCTCAATGCCATAGCATCATCTCCATCTTCTCCTACTTGTTGCAACAATTGATAGATGGGCAGTTCCAATGACAATGGCATTTTGGCCTCCTTCCCATATACTAGTTCAAAAGAGATCTTTCCTATAGCACATTTGTAAGTAATCATATCAGCCCAAATTGCATATTTTAGTTTGTTATCCCACATTCTCTTATTAATATCTAAAGTCCCCTTTAAAAACTTCATGAGGCTCTTATTGCTAGACTCAGCTTGTCCATTTCTCTATGAATGATAAGGTGATAAATTAATCACACCTATTCCATACTTGGAACACATACCTACAATGTTCTAGGACCTGAAGCACATAGCATTGTCAATAATAATTCTAGATGGCACATCAAATATGGTTATCAGATTGTTCAACAAGAACTCAATCACTACCTTGGATGTGGCATTGCAAGTTGGAATAGCCTCAACCTACTTAGTTAAGTAATTAGTTGCCACCAATATCCATTTGTTCCCATTGCTTGATCTCTCCTGGATCTCTCCTATGAAATCAATGCCCCACTGCTGAAATGGTGCTTCAATAGTAACATTCATAAGAGGAAAGGCAGCTTGAAACTTCAACTTACCTACAAATCTTTGACAGGCATCACACTTTCTAATTTATTTTGCAACATCTTTGAAGAGGCTTAGCCATCAAAAGTCTACCCTAATGATCCTATGTGCTATGGTTTTATCATAAAAATGCCCACCACAAACTCCCTGGTGATATTCATCAATAACTTCCTCAGACTGTTGCTGATCTAGGCATTTTAACAACAATCACTCATGATTTATCAACATTAAAATGCCTTGGATCAAGACATTCATATGGGACTGGAGTTTAAGTGTCCTTTGTTAAGTTACATTCAGGCACTGAGGGAAATGCATGTTGACAAGATAAAAGATAATATTATTATACCATGGGTCATTTGTCAAAACATACACAGCAGCAGATTGAGAAACATTTACTTTATTTAACTCAGTTTTCTCTAAGTTGGAATCAGCCATCAGCTTAGCCAGACCCTGGCCTCTAACCAATTTGGTGATCTATATGTCCATGTCATATTCCTGGACCCTGTTGATCCATCTACACCTCCTACCTGAAGCTTCATGTTGTATGAAGATATCCTTCACTGTTATGTGTGGCACATATGCTATGATCTTGTCCCATGTGAAATAAGATCTGAAATTCTTTATGGTCGTAACCAATGCATAGGCATGCTTTTCCATTATGGAATAATTCAATTCAGCATCTTGGTAAGACTTGTTAAAGAATCCAATAGGATTTTCAAATCCATCTTCATTCTTTCAAAGTAAAATAGTAGCAACAGTATAAAAAGAAGCAAAGGAAAATAGCTAAAGGGGTTTAGAATGATATGGACTTTTCAGTACCGATGCCTCCTTGATAGATTCCTTAATATCCTTGAATGCTTCAGATGACTCTTTCTCCCATATAATAGATTGCCCTTTCTTGAGTATTTTAGAAATGGCCTTAGTCTTTTTAGAAAAATTAGGAATAGATCTCCTAACAAAGTTGATCTACCTTAAAAAAGTATGTATTCCTTTAACTGATTTGGGCTAAGGGATGAGATTAATATCCTTGACTCTTTCTGGATCTATTCTCAGACTGCCAAATAGAGTTTCCTTACCATCAACCACTTCTATCATTGGCTACCAATGAATCAACTAATTATCAAATTCATCCATGCAAATTATAAAACTAAAAATTTGATTGGTGTCATTGAAAACCTACCAATTATAAATGTTATCAGGAATTGTTGGCCTTATGAGTACTTCCACAGCATATTGGCCATGGGTCAAATTTTGAAGCAATGATAGCAAGGGAATCTGTTTCTTCATTTTTGTTCTTTCAATCCATTCAATGCCAATGGCATCAAAAAATTCCATTGTTTCCCAGACTACATTTCGGTATGCTCTAAGTCTTTTTTCCTTGGCAACAAATGTATTTCTAATCTGCTACATAATTAGTTCCAAATCACCAAGTATTCTCAGACATGTGATTCGTTTATGGGCAATACTTAAGCCCAACAATAGTGCCTCATATTCATCTATATTATTGGTGCACTAAAAATCAAGTCCAAAAGACTTGACAAACTTATCACCATTAGGTGCTATCGAGACAATACCAACACCTTAACCTTCCCTTGAATATGCACCATCAAAATATAAAGTCCACAAATCAGTTGTACCATAAACAAGAGTAATAGGGTTAGAAGGTAAAGCCTCTAAATCAAGATTCTCATCATTGCTATATCCCATGAAATGGTCTATGTTAGTGTCAAAGAAATTTAATTTATCTTCCTCTATTTTGTATCTATCTTCTATGTGTTCATCTTCTACCTTATTTTCCCTATACAGCTTCACTTCTACACCTTATATTAGAATAGTGGCATATGAAAGATTTATTTGTATACTTCCACCCATAAAGGCTGCCCATTTTCTTGATAACAACATACCCCACTTAGCAGGGCAGTCCACAATGATTATGTCCATTAAAAATGACTTGTCAAGATATGCAGCCAAATGGACCTCAACATCCTTGACAAGACCAATCACATTTACCTCTCTAGAATCCATAGCAAAACACTTACCAAAAGACTTGGACACTTTCAGTCCCAATTTATTCATTATAGACAAGGGCATAACATTACTGGAAGCACCAGAATCAAGTATATAGTTATCTAACAGCTATCCATTTATGATCAATGTAGTGAAAAAGGGGTCAACTCCCATCTTGTTAACAATAGTTGATCCCAGATATACTTCTATGGTCTAATCATTACTAGGTTCAACAACAGGTTGTTTTTGTGCCTCTATGGCAGTAATAAGAGACCCTACTCTGTCCCTATGCTTAGGGATCCTAAGGAGCTCCACTATTGGCACATAAATTCTAATTTGGCTAAATGCTTGAGCCATGTCAATAGGGAGATAACTTGGCAAAGGAGTATCAGATGAAATAGTTACATCATTTGTAGAAGGAATATAAGGTATCACTTGAGAGGATGAAATATCCTTCCCTTCTTCCTTTGTCTTCTCCTTCTCTTTTTTTGATTCCTTTTAAACTTGAGATAGATCACGCTTATTGTAATCTTTTAGATAATGGACACCTAGAATGGGCAAGGTAACTGGTTACACCTTTGGTGTTGGGTTCTTTTGTACATATTTATGTTTCACTACTATAGTCTATACTGGAAGCTTCTTCTTGTCATGTATAGTCTTCTTTGGAATAGTATTGCTCTTTTGTTCCACATCCACTTTCTACCTTTTCTTGTCATTATCCAATGTACCCTATCTTGGCTAAGCAGTAGGAGAGCTCTGCATAGACACTTACCTATTTCTCAACTCATAGCCCCCTTGAACTTGCAAGATGACAACATCAATGAGAGCTTTCACATCCTTCTCAAAAGGTCTGGATTGTTTGTACTTCTTTTGCATGAGTTCCCTCAAGTGCCCAAAATCATGAGTAGGCAGGTGATATCTCTTTTGATCTTCATCATGATCATATTAGAAAATATGATCATCATCCTCATAGCTATCATAATTTATATCATGACCCATCTACTCATACTCATATGTGTCAAAATGATTTATCTCCTCCTCATAATACTCAGCTCCACCCTCTTCATTGGGAAATTCCTCATCTCTGCTCATTGAATGAGCAATTGCATAGTTTTCTGGGTCATGGGGAAGGAAACACACTTGGCACCAAAGACTCTCATCTTGAAAATGCTTGATCCTTACTCAATAGATCAAGGGTATCCCTCTTGGGTTGTTTGAAGCTAACATGCCTAGGAGCAGCTTGTCTATTATTTTGTTGTGGTCTCTTCGACCAATCTGTGTTGTAAGGTTTGTTATGTAGTCTTTGACCTTCATTTAAATGTGTTGCAGCACCTTGTGGTGGCAACTCTTTGTCATTTCGAGCAACCTTGTAGGATAAGTCTTTCATAACCCCCATAATCTTATCTAATTTATCTTCAATAGTGAGAGGCTTACTAGGAGCTACTCTATTTGGATGAGAGATCTTTACATCAGACCTCTTAACATGTTTACATGAGGCTCTCGTGTTACTTTCAATATTTATGGCCACAGCATAGGCGTCCCTCAGTGTTTTAGGACTCTTATCCCTTAAACAATAACCAATATTAGAATCAAAGGAACCATAGTATAAAACTAAACACATGGATTCATTAGGTATCATCTTAGGTGGAACTTTTCTCATTGTCATAATGAATCTGCGATTGAAGTCAGCAATAGTTTCATTGATTCTTGTCTTGATTGTTGTGAGCTCATGGATAGCAAATTTTGGGTCAATCCTATCCCCACACTACAATCTAAATGCTCTCATGAAATCTTTCTATGAGTCAATGCTATCATCAAGGAGGGCCTTGTACCATTCTTTTGCCCTTTCTTCTAATGAGTGCACAAACAATTTCATCATCACATCTTCATCCTCAATCTCATACTCATCTGTGATATTGATGAAGTGTCTCAAGTGTTCCTCACCAGTGACAATGTTGTTAACTTGAAACCTAGGAATTTTCCCTCTAATCTAAGTTGGAATAGGATTAGGAAAATTAGGTATGCTAATGAAATTAAGCCACTTACACCTTTTAGCTCCCAATGGTTGCTTCTATGGAAGGAACCTTCGTGCCTATCTTTGTTGTGCATGCCCCACATTCTGAATGTTGCATTGCTAGTGGTTAACCTAATTTGTGGTGGTTGAAATTTCATATTTTAGGCATGGGCTTGGGCATGGGTTATCCTGGCCATCCGGACACTGGCCCCCATCTATGGTTATCTTGGCAGCCTCTCACTAGGCACCGGCCCCATAGGGTGACTATACAGAACCAACATTTCTTTCATGAGGAAAAGGAAGTTGATCTTGCCAACCATGGCCTTCTCATCCCATCTTTAGCCTGAACGAGAACTACAGGAATGGGTGAGGCATCCAATTATCTTATTTAGTGTGGAACTACCCAACCCCCTAAATTTATTATTAAGTTATCACTGGAATTAACAACTTCCAATGGGTTACCCTGACAGCCACCTTAGGCATTAGCCCCTCATTGAAAGCCACTCCCCCTTCACTACATCTAGATTCTTAAAGCCCAAATCATAAACCAAGCATGAACTATCACATTTCTCAGAATATACATAATTTCACATTACACAAAGCAAAGCATCCCCATCTTGCATGCTCATCATAATCACATGAATAAGTACACTGAGCAAGGCACTCTCCATCTTGCACATGTTTTATACCATCATGAAATAGGAGACAATGTTACAAGAGTGCATTTCATTCAACTCACATTCACACCCTCCCAGGCCTTTGGCAACAACTTCTACAACACTTGACATCATTAAAACATAATGGTCACACATCACATTCACTTTCCAAAGCCCATCATGAACCAAGATCCCTCATCAATACTTCAATAACAGAACCACAAATGTAGCATACGAAATGATGCACCAGTTATGGATCTTAACTAATATGCTGATCACCACCTCTAAATCCTAGATACATAGTTGCAAATCAACACATACTTAAGAGAAGTGAAAGATCGTGATTTACCTAACTCACAATATTTTCATAAATGATAACATTAAAATCATTCCAATCAATTGTCTCTTTATCAAACAATACTTTTATGAGCATTACTAACTAAATAGCTAAGAACCAAAATTCTAGAATTATCACAATATAATTTCTTTCAAAACAACTCATAATCCTTAAGATACATTCATAATTAATGTAAATAACTTACTTAAATACAAAGTAATTCCTATAAATAGTATAAATTCATAATCTTTTAAACATTTATATCTTTTCTAAAAAAAAAATATAGCAACAATAGGAATCAATTAGAATAAAGAAAAATTATTTTATGAACTTAAAATAGTCTTAATAGAAAAAGAAAAGAAACTTTATTTTCTAAAAGAAAAAGATTCGATTCTAACTTACAAAATCATACTAACACTTGCACCCATAGGAGGTTCAAGGGATATGTCGATAGAAAAATTTAATGTAACATTTAATTGTATAAATAGCCATATAACAATATATTTATAAATGCTTTGAAAATAGAAAAATATTAATGATGAAAACAAAGTCAATTCTATCATTAGTTCCACATAAGACTCAATTTGGGAATTGGAGATCATTACCAACACTATTTTTGGTGACAAGCCAACTTCTTCCTATGGAAAGAAAAAGAAATCTGAATGGGCTTTAGCTTTGGCCACCATGTGGGAATGCCATCCATAAAGACTTCCACTCTATCCCATCTTTTGTGAGTCTCAAATAATCCACACATTAATTTATTATCCACTCCTAAGATGATGATCCAAGCTACAATACAACAAATTCTATGGTACTTCCTAGGGCAATCTTATATATGGGAGAGGGGGTGTGAAAGTGGATGTCATGGAGGAGAAAAATGTGAGCAATAGGTATGGACATCCAATAGAGAATAAAGAACAGAAATTCTGTCAGATGTTGTAGTTACAACTACCTCGGTAGACATGTATGTAAAATGTGGAAACATAGACAAGGTACGTGAAGTGTTTGACATAATGTATCTAAAATGTGTAGCCTCGTGGACCGAAATGATTGCAAAATATGCACAAAATGGATTTATCGAAAGGTATTAGAAACTTTCAAGCAAATACAATTGGCAAGTGTAAAGCCAAACTCAACAACCTTAGCTAGCATGCAAGATTGAGGCTCCAAATAGAGATTTAAGAGCAATGGAATCACAATGAAGGTGGTAGTTATTACCTGTTTATACACTCATACCAGATGTGATGGCTAGACAAGTCATTTTGTCATTAAATCACAAGGTGAAGTCTGATGTTCAATAGGACACCTCTTATGACAGGAGAGCTCTAACCTATATTATGTTGAATTTCTAGGGTAATATTCTAAGAATTGACCAGCTCTATTTCTATGATATTGTCCTTTCGTTTGTAGGCATAAATATGGGATTGTCTGGGAACTGCAATGGAAGAAAGAGTGCTACTAAAGATAAAGAATTGTTTGGGATGATGGACATAATAAGCTCTATATTCCTACTGGTAGATAGTATGAATATGGTCAATCATTTTAACAATCTTATATGTTTAAAAATAATACCAGAGTGGAACATTACATTCTTTCTAAAGACTAGATTGAGAATGTAACAACATAACCATTAGACTTATAACAATTTGACATTATTACAAGCCTACTACATTAATTTAAGACCAATTCCACTTTAATCATTCTATAATAATTTAAAATCTTTCCTAATCCAACTTAAGTGTTATTAGAACTAAACTAGTTTACATACAAACTTATGTGAAACTTATATATACTTAGCTAGTAATAACTATACAATGGTCCATATATTATGCTGCTTGCAATGCATATTTACTATACTATGGCCACAAATGAACAGATCTATCAAATTTTCCTAAATATCTATACTAAAAGAGGTCATTTAAATTGAAAAATTACAAGTTCTCTAAATAAATTATTTACTTAATTACAAGCTTTAATTGTATACCAAAATTAAACATATGAAAGTGCCTAATATGGTAATCCATAAGTTAGACTATGCCACAGCAAAAGAAATCAAACTAAATATTTTATTAACCAAGTTCGACACCTGATAAGGAATTCAAAACAATTTGATATATTTAGAAACCTTGCAGAAACATATAATTAGGAACATCTATCATAAGAATCAATTTTACTCTATAACAACTGTTCACAAATCTTCTATATTTAGCCTATGGTCTATCAAGTGAGAGGATCCAGAAGAAACTAAGATTGCTACTCAAAGAACACTGATGAAAAGTAGAAGGAATCATCCATAAAAATCTAAATACCACAAATAGATGAGTAAAAACAATGATGCAATAGAAGTACACATGCATATCAATAATGTAGGTATTTAATGCATCAAGGATAAGATTCTTGAGGAGATCATAAGTCAAGAAATGACTTGGAATTCAAAATAGGAAACAATGCTAAGGAAAAACATATGAGATCTAAGGCATAATGGAAGGTGAAATTGTCAGATATTATAGTTAGAAAGGCTCCAGTAGTCATGTATGTGAAATCTACAAACACAAACAAGGCACATGAACTATTTGACAAAATGCTTCAAAGAGATGTCATCTCATGAAATGCAATGATTGCAAGATATGCACAAAATTGATTTGTTGAAAAGGCTTTAGAAACTACAAGCCAATGCAATCAGAAGGTACAAAGCCAAACTCGCAACCTTTGCCCTTGTCCTCATCACTAATGTTGGATATGCTCTGGCAGACATGACTAAACCTTATTATTTTACCACTAGAATTGATTGTTGAGTGTGCCAGGTTAACTTTTTAATAGTGTTGGCTATTTTGAGGACATCCTAAACTTTATCGTCAAGATACAAATTGATCCAGTGGTGGTTGTGAGGATATGATTTCTTAAAACACATAAGAACACAGGCTTCGGGGTATTTATAGTGACCCTACTACAAATGGATTCCTGATACTGCTTCTACCATAGGCATGCATAAACTCTATAACTATGATTAGACTGGTAAAAGTTTGCATGCAACTGTATGAATACCACTACTTGTATACTTGATTCTATAACCAATGAATACGAGTTTCTATAAAATCAAAGTTTTGGAGAACATTGATAACACATATCAACATATGAGCTATGTTAGCACATCCTCCATATGGTGCAGGGGAGAGTTAAATATACAGAGTCTTCACAACAATGGAAAGAGGATTTTCTAGATAAAAGAAAAGCTTAGTCATCATGCATGTGTAGAGACTTTGATTCATAGAGTGCAATGGTGGCAAGATGTGCACCAAATGGATCATCAGAAAGGTTTTGCAAACAAATGCAAGGAAATCACATTAATATAGGATTTGTTACATACCTAAGCATTATCTCTTCCCTAGTAATAAATTCAAAATACCTTTAATGCCTCAAAATAATTTTTTTCTCATCTAGATATTGTCTTCTTTGTTCACAGCTCCTGTGAAGTATAAACCCTTTTGCCTTATTCTTGTTAATGAAAACTATGAAACATGGTATGTGCCCCCACTTCTTGAAGAGAGAGATGAATAATAAAGAAACATAATTTCTATCCAAAGTGAAAGAGCAAAGAGCCCCCCCCAAAATAGCCCAAACTTGTCTATTCTAAGAGAGAGAAAATCATCCAAAATCCTCCAGAAGATTCCTCTCTTAAGGCAATAAATTTTGCAAGTAACACTATCTAACAATTTGCTATTTTTAACATTTACAACTAGAAAACCAAAATAAAATAGTGTTCTATCTAACTATACAAAAAAGTACTTAATATGATATTAAATATTTGTAATTTATCTATTATTATTATTATTTAACATTATTAATTTAATTTCTATTTGAAATCAAATATTTAATATTCCTTGAAATTAGTTTTATTTATTTAACAAAATAGATTAATAATTTCTATTAAATGAAACAATTAAATCAACAATGAATAACTCAAAGACTACATACCAAACATTTCTAACAACAACACTCAACAATAGAGACTCACAATCATGCTCCACACTGACTAAATTGACAGAACCCAAAACTGAGAACTCATCCTCAACGAGAATGATAACAAACTGAGGGACCTCATGTTATCTCCTTTCCACAACTTCCATTGGTATGATGGCATGCTCAAACCTCCCAATTTAGGTGGAGTCGATGCCTGGTACCTACAATCCCATAGCAAACGAAAGAGCTAAATACAATATATATAGATATAATTTAGGTGGAGTCGATGCCTAGTACCTACAATCTCGTAGAAAACAAAAGAGCCAAATACAATCAATATATATATATATATATATAATCATCCAAACAGACACAATGTGACAGGGAATTGCAGCATGGTAGGGTACTCAACATGAGTAATGCTACACTGTCTCTTCACAAAAATACATCACAAAAATCCACATCAAGCAAGTTCATTAGTAACTAAACAACCAGATAACACATAGTCAGATAGTCGCATAAATCACGTAGTAAAACTAATCTACATAATCAATTAACCCATAATTGATCACAACATAAGCATAATGTTTTAATCATAAAGTATCAATAACAGTAACCCTACCTTCAACATGCCTATCATACCTTAAGTATTGTGAGTATTTTACCTTCTTCTTTATGCTCCTTAGCCTGACTACCTGCTCATCTAAGGTGAGAATGGAGGGGCATGGGCACTACTATCCCTGCTTGTAGCTAATAGTAGTATAAATTCTGATATGCAATAGTCTTTCTACTTTTGCAAATCCATCGCAACAATACATTAGCTAACTTGGCTTAGGTCTATCTATTACTCTCTACATGATTAATATAATATTGTTCTTTCTAAGATTTCTGAATATGCTTCAGTTTGATAGATTAACTTTAATTTTGTCATTACTAAGCCAAGGTTAGTTTTGCAACAAATTAAAACACGTGAATAAATTCTTCCATAGTTGAATATACTTTGTTGTATAACTTAAAATCTAATAACTTATGTGCTTGTGGAAAATACTTTGCTCATTGTGTAGAAAACAAAATGAAACCCTAAAAAAATATAGTGTTATAAAATATTAGTTTATGAGTGGAAAAAATGTGCATTGATTTAATAAAACTATGTAGTTATATATTTTAAATTTAATTTTTATGTACATCCATTTAAACAAATATGTCCTTATATATTTATTAAATTTAAAATAGTTACTTTATAATTAATAGGTGCATTCATTTAATAAAAGTAAGTGGGTTATATGTTTTATATTTAAAACACTTACTTTATAATTTAAAAAATACATATGTCAGCTCTTTTTAGTTTTTATGTACATTCATAGTTATCCCTTGGCCTCTCAGCTTAATTAATATTTTGAGAAAAAGAAATGTCCTTAATTTAATGATAAATTTAAATAGTTCACACTTTTATTAAAGAGCAAATTAAATAATTTATTTATTTATATCATGAAAAAGAAAGAATACTTGGTGATTAATTTTAAGAAAAATATATCATTCAAAAAATACAAAATCACCTATATTACTACTATTACTTAGTGAAAAATATATACTACTAGAAACAAATAAAAGACAATTATGAAATGGATATTTATATAAATTATATATCAATAAAATAAAATAAAAGAACATGTAAAAAAAACTTTATCTAAACTTTATTTGAAATAACTATACTATGAATAGTCACCTTATTTATAAGGATGTAAAGTAATTATTTTATGGGCAAATATAGAATAACATGGAACATAGGAAAATGTAAGAAGGGGAATTTATATATATATATATATATATATATATATATATATATATATATATATATATATATATATATATATATATATATATATATATATATATATATCATCTAATGACTATTTTGATAGTATAAGAGGTGTATATAAACGTGAAGACATGTAATAGGATTTAGAAGATTAAATTTAAAATATTAAAAATGTACAATAATTAAATTATAACATTATCTTTTAAGAAAATTTATAAAAATCATTTGCTATTTTTTAATTAAAACTTTAAATACTAAAATTTAAATTATTTTATTTAATATGTTAATTAAAAATTCATGTTTTAATAAAAAAATTAATTATTTACATAAATATTATTTATGTAAATATTAGTTACATTAAGATGTGATTAATATTTAATATAAATTTGACAGTTACCATAACCAAATAAAAGGGCACAAGATTTTTAATTCCTATGAAGAAAAGGCTACTTAGAAAATGCATTAATTGTGAGCAACCAACATGAGATGAGTTGTCACACTATAAATATTACAAATGCAAAGAAATCAACATTTGAATTCCATATGCTACAAGTCTCCTATAAGCTAAATAATGAGGCATGGTGGACTATACAATGATTCAATTTCTAATGTACTCTTCAACTATTAAATTTCATGTGCTACAAGTCCCCTATAAGCTAAATTGTGAGGCATGTGGACTATAAAAGGTTTTCATTTCCAATGTACTCTTAATTCTTGAAGTCTATATGCTACAAACCTCCTATAAACTAAACGGTGAGGCATCTTGGACTATAAAAGATTTTCATGGACCATAAAAAGTTTTCATTTCCAATGTACTCTTAACTATTGAATTCTATATGCTACAAACCTCCTATAAGCTAAACCGTGAGGCATCTTGGACTATAAAATATTTTCATTTCCATTTTCAACGTACTCTTCTACTCTTCAATTATTGAATTCCATATGTTAACCTCCTATAAGCTAAATGGTGAGGATAAAAGGATTTCATTTCCAATGTACTCTTAACTATTGAATTCCAAATGGTACAAACCTCCTATAAGTTAAATTGTGAGGCATTATGGACTACAAAAGATTTTCATTTCCAACTCTTCAATTATTGAATTCCATATGATAGAAGCCTCCTATAAACTAAATCATGAGGCATCGAGACGATCGTAGACTATTAATAAATTCCATTTTCATTTCCAATGTACTCTTCAACTACTCACCCTCGAAAATCACCATCATTCCTTTGACCAACTCCCCGCGTTTTAGTACAATGCATGTGATTTATTTGTATATAATGATGTGATGGAGCTTAACAAGCAAGACGTGATCCCACTATCTAATCTTATTTCTTCTCTGTGCAATTGAGAGCTTTCGTGTTGTGGTTTGCTGTGTTTGTTGAGGGAAATAGTTTACAGCAAATATTGTGAGCTTCTTTTTCTTTTTCCCCATTTTCTGTTTTGCAGAGTTGAGATTTATATGGCTCCCAACAACCATTGGCCAAATCTGTTCAAATTGAAGCCTTCATCACCGCACCGTCAAATCAACACATCTTCAACAATGTCTGCCGAAAAGTCGTCTGTTGATGAAGGTTATCTCTCCCGCTTTCACTCTGCTGAGAAGCAGTGTTATTTTCTCTGTATAATGAGGAATTTAGGGTGCCTTTCATATATGAAATTTTATTGATATAATATAGTAATTTTCATTTGCCCAGCATCTGTATATTTTATTTTAGGGTTTAGGGTTTAACTGCATAGTTTTTAGTCATCGATATTTCATGAGTAGTGGTTCACATGAACCCATCTCTAATATGAATGAATGGTCTAGTTCATTATGGTTATGACTGACACACTAACTGTTAAGCTCTTTCTTTTTATATATTCTGAATAATTTATTTTTCACTTCTTATTTTTGACAGGAACCCAAAAGCTGGAAAGCAACCAGCCAAAGGCAAGATGGAAGCCCCTTCCGGAGCAAATAGAAATTTTAGAATACATTTTCAAATCTGGAATGAAAAATCCCGGGAGAGAAGATATACAGAGTATAACTAAACTGCTCCAAAAATATGGGCATGTAGGAGAAATCAACATCTACTACTGGTTCCAAAACAAAAAGTCAAAAACCATGAGAGAGCGGCATCTAGAATCTGCAAGTAGGCCTAGTTTCACGCCCAACATTAGAGAATTTTCGTCCTCTCAATACCACAACGCGGTGACCATGGGAGGAGTAATACAGAGTGACAGCAGTATCTTTCACACTGGTATGGATTATATTATAGTAATTTTCATTTGCCCAGCGTCTGTATATTTTATTTTAGGGTTTAGGGTTTAACTGTATAGTTTTTAGTCATCCATATTTTATGAGTAGTGGTTCACATGAACCCATCTTTAATATGAATGAATGGTCCAGTTCATTGTGGTTATGATTGACACACTAGCTGTTAATCTCTTTCTTTTTATATATTCGGAATAATTTATTTTTCACTTCTTATTTTTGACAGGAACCCAAAAGCTTGAAAGCAACCAGCCAAAGGCAAGATGGAAGCCCCTTCCGGAGCAAATAGAAATTTTAGAGCAAAAAGAAAATTTAGAATACATTTTCAAATCTGGAATGAAAAATCCCGGGAGAGAAGATATACAGAGTATAACTAAACTGCTCCAAAAATATGGGCATGTAGGAGAAATCAACATCTACTACTGGTTCCAAAACAAAAAGTCAAGAACCAAGAGAGAGCGGCATCTAGAATTTGCAAGTAGGCCTAGTTTCACGCCCAACATTAGAGAATTTTCATCCTCTCCATCTGCATTACTTCCTGAACAGATGAATGGAACTACTGCTGCTCAATACCACAACGCGGTGACCATGGGAGGAGAAATACAGAGTGACAGCAGTGTCATTCATACTGGTATGCATTATATTATGTTGCGTAAATTCTAGGCGTAAGATATCTATACAATATAGTCCTGTTTTGATTTAACAAATAGACATTTAGTACTCTCTTTTTTTGAGTTTTTTTCTTAAAGGATGTTTGTCACAACTCAGTTTTTGAATTCTAAATTTGAAAACTAAACATAAAATGTATATTCATTTAAAAATACAAATAATAAACAATTTATCAATGATTACACTTAAAAAAAACTGAGGATAAGATTTGCAAATCCACTAAAAAGTGGAGGATGCATTATCATTAAAATAAAAGAGTGGAGGATGCATTATCTTAAAAAAAAAAAGAATGGAGAATGCATTATCATTTTAAAAAAAAAAGAGTGGAGGATGGATTTTTCTATAAATTGCCTAGAATTGTGACGAAGAAGGGGACTCATCTCTTGTTTGGAGGGCTGGAGAAACCTGTAAGTCTCCTCTTCATCATTCTGCCTTGTCTCTCTTGATAGTCTAATTCTTAAAGTTTTGTTAATAAATTTATTCAATTTGGTATGATGAATTATATTAGGCTAGTTACGAATTTGAAATCATTCAAGAATGAATTTGTGCATGGAGTATGCTTAAATATTCATAGTCAAATTTGCATGCAGCACTTTCAATTATGTTTTGATGGATGTCTATGCTCTATCCCGATTTGTGCAACCCTACAAATCAATATTTTTAGGCATTCAAGTAGTTAACATGCCCTGTCTGAGCATCCACGTTTTGTATTTCTGTCTGCTAGAGCATTCTGGTTATATAATCTGACCAAAAAAAATTCCTCCTTGCTTTATGCTTGGACGGCTGTCCATACCCTGTTCCTGAGTGTCCATCCCTACCAATTGCATTTGCTCGAAAGTTTAAAAGCCTTTTTCAACCCATTTCGTGAAATCCTGCAATCATTTGCATTCCATGGGGTGACAATTCTTTGAAGGATTTGGACATGCCAGCCAAATCGCCCCTTTCTGTTATGCTCTAAACCCATACTCTATTCTTAAGTGCCCATTGGGCATAGGCAAGGATGACGTTGGCAAAGGTTTCGAAATTGTCTCCACACCTGCCAGTCACATTTGCTAGAGTAAATCCACTTTGTGAATGACCTGCGATCATTGTAGTCCTTGAAACCACATTTCGTTGGGCATTATGTCAAACAGTCATGAGCTTTGTCTATGCTTCCTCATCTTACATTATGTCTACCAGGTCACTGGCAGTTGTAGTATCTGACATAATTCGCCTTCCATTTGCTTGGGTAGAAGCCCATGCCCTACTCCAAACACCCCATGCTAGCCAGGCGGGAAAGACATTGGCATAGGCTGGGAGGGTACTGACCAAGGTTGTCGAATTTGACTTTACCTCTATCAATTGCATTTGCCCCTAAAGTTTCTAGAGCCTTGTCAACTAATCCATTTTGTGCACCTCCTGCAATCATTTGAGGCATTCTGTTAAATAGTCGACGTGCTTGGTCTGGGCTTCCTCATTTCTCATATATATATATATATATATATATATATATATATATATATATATATATATATATATATATATATATATCTACCAGTGCATTTCCAAATTTCAATAATTGATGAAAACCCCCTTACCATTATGCTTGACGTAAGTCCATACCCCATTCATGTACCATTATGCTTGACGTAAGTCCATACCCCGTTCATGAGTGCCCTTTTTGGCATAGATAGGAGGATGTTGTTAAAGGTTGTGGAATTTGGCTTTACGCCTAACACTGCATTTGCTTGTCAGTTTCTAAAGCCTTTTCAACAAACCCATTCTGAACATATCCTGTCATCACGGTATTCTATGAGATCACATTTCATCGAGTCATTTTGTCAAACAGCTCACGTGCCTATTCTATGCTTCCACATTAGGTGTATATGTCTACCAGGGCACTTACAACTACAATATCTTACAAAAATCCCCTTTCTGTTCTGTTTTATGGCTGGAAATCTGACATGATGCACATCATTATAGTGCAAGCCTACTGTATAGATTGATTCATTTAGCTTCACTAATAATTTCCACAAGAAGATTGTCCCCTGTTTTAAAACGATGGAAACAGAACTCACTCTCACAATAATATCTCTTGCAACAATCTTGGATATAAATCTTATTGTAGTGGGGAAATCACCACATACTCGAAGGTCCTTAACAACTCTAATAGTTGTTCCATGGGGTATGTTTAACAAACCCAATGCAATTGCCACCATGGTGGCAGTGAATTAATTATTTTTCCTATTCTTCCACAACATTAAGTAAATATCTTGAATCTAGAAAATACCTTGCTACCTTCATCTTCCAAGCCCATTTCTCCAACTTTGCATAAATCTCTTTGTCTACAGATGTGATCTGCCTACTACACAAAAGCACATGCCATTTTATGCCTTAGATCTAACTGCAGCTAGGGATCTTTTAATTCCTCCATTTTTCTCTAATCTCCTTACATTGAATCTCACAACACCTGCCCACTTCTGCATAGATATTTGGGAGAAGGACCTAAGTTGGGTAGCTTTTGTAGGATCCAAATAAAGAGCGGCTTCACTATAAATATTCATAACCCTATATTCATATGTTATCTAAAGGCACCAAGAAAACACATACTTACAACTACTACAGTGACTGATATCCCACAAGAATGACTTAGCAGCCAAACTCATAAGTTACACTTTTAGTTTTACTACTGTGTGTTGCGGTTAGTGGCTGCATTATACTGAGTTACTAACCACCAGTGTACAAAAAAAAATGGCCCGGCAGCTAACTTAATATGTCATGCAATTAAGATGAGCATTGTAAGCTGTGAATAGGTTTAGGCCCAGTGGTCAGTATATATATTGGAGTGGAGTAGGCAAACCTTAGTAGTAGGTGTTTGAGGCACAATTAGATATGGGGATCAAACTAGGGTGTTACCATGACTTAACTGTAATTGTGAACAACATTGCATTAAATTAAAGAATGATGATACAAGATGAAAATTACATGGAACACTTGTTTATTTGTATGTGTAATGGTTATGGTTGCACTATAGATGGACTTTGTGATCAACAAATGTACCTACTAGCATTCTGAGTTCCCTCCACAGTTCTCTTTTCCACATATAGATAGTTATCCAATCAGGACTGAGTATTGTGGAGAATATGTACATTTCAAATATACTACAGTGACTGATATCCTACAAGAATGACTTAGCAGCCAAACTCATAAGTCACACTTTTAGTTTTACCGCTATGTGTTGCAGTTAGTGGCTGCATTATACTGAGTTACTAACCACCAGTGTACAAAAAAAAATGGCCCCGACAGTTAAACTAATATGTCATGCAATTAAGATGAGCATTGTAAGTTGTGAATAGGTTTAGGCCCAGTGGTCAGTATATATATTGGAGTGGAGCAGGCAAACCTTAGTAGTAGGTGTTCGAGGCACAATTAGATATGGGGATCAAACTAGGGTGTTACCATGACTTAACTGTAATTGTGAACAACATTGCATTAAATTAAGGAATGATGATACAAGATGAAAATTACTTGGAACACTTGTTTAGTTGTATGTGTAATGGTTATGGTTGCACTATAGATGGACTTTGTCATCAACAAATGTACCTACTAGCATTCTGAGTTCCCTCCACAGTTCTCTTTTCCACATATAGATAGTTATCTAATCAGGACTGAGTATTGTGGAGAATATGTACATTTCAAATATGATTTGTCAAGACATCGATGTTTAACTGATATTGTTCTATTTTCTTTTGTGTTTTAAACTGTTTGTATCTTTTATAGAAAAGCTTATTTGTTCTTGTGTGAATGTGATGTTTACTGTTCTTTTAAATTAGAGTTAAGTGGCTACAAACCTTTCAATGCCAACATCCATAGGGAGTCTTATCTCTTGAGCTCTCCTGCATATTAGAGTACAATAGTACCGCCCTAAATTGTTTTGTACCTTGTGTGCCTATTTGATCCCTTTACACATGTTTATATACTTACTAAGTATAACACTAATATTTCCAATGGTATTAGAGCACATGGCTTTGTATTATGGTATTATATGATATCACTGATGTGCCAATATCAACATCGATGACTATGTTTTATACTTGACAACTTTGAGTTTCATGCATTTTTTATGCACTCATGGAGTTTTTATGCAAGGCTACACAACAATTTCTTACATAGTGGGATTTCTAATCTCTTTAATCTAATTGATCAATGTTGGAAGCATTGTGAAAATAATTATTAGTCATAGTGATAGTCATACCTTATGATTTCCTTTCCAAGGGGTTCAACCTTGACCAATTTTATGGGATTAAACTTGGCATATTAAGGATGGTCATTTTCTTTAAAAGATTAGCGAATTGTTTGGTAGGGAGAAAGTTATTGATCTCTATGTTTATTTAATATAGATAAATCCAAATCATCTTCTCTAATTAGTCCATTTTGCATAAATATTTCAGTTAGTGTGCTACTTCAACGACCCTTTAAATTAAGTTGTAAATCATACTTACGACCATGGAGTCTATTTGTGTCCTCCATAGTATCTTAGATAATATCAACTATGGGTTATGCTCTTAAGATAGTGTATTGTAGAACTCGATGTGATTTCTTGTGCATTATGATAGTTCTAGTTATGTACATAAATGCATATGACTAATCCAATGAGTGTCAGTTGTGGAGCATTAGAGACCTAGATAGAAACAACTACATACTCAACTACGATAAGAGTACCATGCTAGTAACTCATTAAGCAAATAACTTTATATGCACTAACTAAATAGTTTTACGAATAACCTATGTGAGCTGAGTGTCATCTTAAGAAAATAGCGGAAACTACCTTGTATAAGTGAGTAGCTAAATAGGTGAATGAAGAAGTATGCTTCTTTGATCACTATGAGGGCTTGTAACAATATAATGGAATTGGGTTACTTATTAGGTAATAATGCATGTTCTGAGTAGAATTAAGATTATACATCTTTTAGTGTATTAAGTTGGTAAATATAGATGATGATTTAAATAATGATTACCATGATGCTCATTTGGAAAATACTTCAAGCATACTAACAGAAAATGAGGCTTACTGACATGTGAAATGTTAGATAGGGCAACTAGGCTGATCTAGAAACACTATCTATCATGTGCTCTCACCTCACTCTCGTAGATTGTGGTGAAAGTACTAGGGGATTGAGAACGAACTTAGTCACGAAAATTACCTAATTTGGCTTGGGGGAGTAAGCTAGATTTCATGGGTAGATACCTTATAGGGATTCCTCCACACTAGGACTTTAGGTGTTTGTGGTAGTGGACTAACTTCCATCCCTGTTTCACCGAGTGGGTGGCAGCTGATGAAGAACTATCTGGGGCAGGGAATAACCCTAGAAAGGGCTGGGTACCCACTCACAGTTACATCAAACATAGTGTAAAATAGAACTACATGTTCGCATTCCCCGTGTTAGTCACATCTGAAGGAGGGGGCCTTGATTCAGTGGATACAGGGTATGTAGGCAATCTGCATGGCAAAGGATGCCCCCAGTACTCAGGTCCCTTAGATGTAGGGTGTCCTACAATTAGCATCGTGATCTTAATTCTCTGAGTAGTGATTACTGAGTTGTGTTAACATGAGATTGTTAAGTTAATTTTGTGTAGATGATAAGGATACAATTACTAGAGGAGAAGCAAGCTATCGAAAATGAATGGAGGATGTAATGCATGACTTAAGGTATGAACTGATCCGTTGTTCTTCTAGGTTATCTTAAATAATGTACCTTCTCTCATAATGTACTCTCTCTTCACTAGATTTAAAATTGGTGATCTTTTAAGAACTTGATGATTCTAGGAAACTAAATTTCAAGTTTCATCACATTGCTATAGCATACATTAACCACTTTTGGAAGAATTTCACATTTCCTACATCTGTTAGATCAAAATTTTTATTCATTGGTATTTTTGAAATCAGAGTTTAATGTTATTTGATTTAGGATGAGTCGGGTCCTTACAATGTTTGTATGCTTTAAAAACATTCTATGCAGAATCAGGTGTGAAGAAATGGAATGCCTCTATATTGACTGTATGCATGAATGGTATTCCATTTGATGCCTCGATGGGGCCTAGAAATTGAAAGGTTCTATATCATTCCTCTAGCAAGCCACTCCTTGTCAAAAGGGATTCATCTTGCGGGAATTGCAACATCGAGCCATATACTATGTAATGCCCCTCGCTTTTTGGCTTGTGATAGATGTTAGGTTCATATGGCTCTCTGTCAGTTCTGGTACAGTTGATAGTCTTATTTGACATATTTTCAGATTCGAGACATTCAGTTTGATATGTTTTGGTTTATGCTCTCTTTATTCTTGATGGACTTTGTTCGATGGATGTATTGTGGCATGGGTTATGAGTTTTGATGACATTATGATTATTTCAGTTCGATGAAATGAATATGTTTAGTGACGATTAGAGATTATCATGTTTTTTGTGGCTAATTATAGGCTTGTGTTGGAGCCGGGACGGTGTAGTATTGCTCGGATTGAGCACCCTGTTACATCATGATTCTCTGTCTCGGTGTATGTGATAGATATACATATATGTTTACAGTTATATCACCCATTGGTTTTCACACAGGTTGCAGGTACCAGGCCTCGACTCCACCTGATTTAGCAAGTCTGAGCAGGCCCTACACCATGGATATTGTGACGGAGATAACATGAGGTATTATACCGCTAGGACAATTCCAATTCTTGTCATAGTCTAGTGTTCTTGTCGTCATCTTGGGTCCTTGCCATAGTCTTGTGTTGTGATTAGTCTTGTATTGTGGTTAGTCTTGTATTGTGGTTTTCAGTCGAGCTCTGTTACTATGCTCTTGTATGGTGGGATTATGTGTTGATAATTTATTATTATTATGCTCCTATTATGAGTACGGCATAGTATTTGTTTGACTTAGAACTAGAATCAATTAATCGACCAAGAATATTTACGTGGTGATTTTGGAGTTATGAGTATTTATTTTTGCTAGGCAGAGTATTTGGAATAGGAGAAATAAATATCTTGGGTTGGCAAATTTGAATGCTCTAACTTGTGAAATCCCCATTATTAGTAAAATTTTAAAACTCTCCAGAGGAGTGGGTTATTGGTGTAACAGATGCATGTCCGTGACAATTTTGGAACCAAACCATTTTTTATTCTGGGGGGTGGTTCTTGTTGAAGGGAAGAAGAAGAGAAGAGCAGAGGAAGGGTTGCGGGACTGGAATTAACTCTGAAGAAGGACAGAAATCCGGTATGTGAATTGTGTCTCCTTGTAAATTTACCATTGTTGTAGCCAGTAGGCAAAAGTTATGGCAGCTGTTCTGTGTTTGGTTCTTGCTTGTCGTTGTGTGATTTTGAATGTAACATAGAATTCTATCATCTTTGATGTCTGGTGTGGTTGGAAAGTTACCCCTCACTCTGTAGGTTCCTCCAAGATGTTTCTTTTTGCATTAACCCTGGACTTGGTTCTGCGGAAAACCTGGTGTTCTCCATCTATATGTCTTTATATCCATATCACACCAGTCTGGGTTCATGTGCTTGCCTATGTTGCTGTTGTGGGTCTTACTCTTTTCCCTAGCCGTGCCAACCTGCAATCATCGTGTCGCAATTCCTTCTTGGCTGCTAAGGAATACCCTCTCTAAGGTTGTCAGTGGTTCCTCTTCAATTGTTTTTCTTTTTTAAACCATTAAATCATAACCTGACGGTGGACGAGAAAGAACACCTTATTCAACTCCTGTAAAATATGCTCTGATCCTAGCTTGATCGAGTTCTTCCTCTTGCTGCAGTAGATTCTTGCCAATTTATGGGGACCAAACCAAGCCTTGCACATTGAGTTCATTTCGTAGTGAGTGTGTGATGTCAAGGCTATGGAAGATTATGAGAGAATATCTTACCAGAGTTATATTTTTTTTCTAGCCCTCAATCTGCAGCAGCCGTTGAGCGATTTGACTACCAAGTCTGAGAGTCACCTTTTTTGTCTCAAACCCTTCAATTTGCTAGGTTCACCTAAGCTCAAATGGTCTGAAGCCTAACTTATATCAATTCTTGTCCACCGACCACATTTTGTTTGGATGATGACCTGAACCACACTTACTTCCGATTCACCATCCTCGATCTCCATCGGGGCAGCCACATGCTACCTTCTGTAACCGCGCATCATCCAAGACTGATCCCCGATAGTTGGTGCTAGCAATTGCTTTCGTTCCTCTTGATCAAGCTTCTAGCCTCTTCCGTTACTAGTTTTATGTCTTCTTAGACGCGTGTGCAGAATTGTTGCTTGTTCACCCAAAACCTCTTACTGTGCTGCATGATTTTTGCCTTAAACTTATGGAAACCTGCAGCGAACAGACAGGGTTGAAGACCGTAGTAATAGAAAGGTTCCTTTTTGGGCTTCGATCGTGGTTGTCATCATATATGTATCTGTTCTTTCCCTTTTAGCGTTCCTCATTAGTAGATATTAATCTAAGTCCTTCTTGTAGACAATGTCGACATTTGATTTCACCGTCATCACCCCATCAGTTTGCGACAAGTGTGTCCTTGTCATGTGGGTAAGCCAATTCGTTGTGATGTAGCACTTGTCTTTTCTTAGTAGGGAGTCTTCAGTTTGGAACGCATAGGTTCAGCATTTATCAGAGCGTTAGATTAAACGTGGGGAAACAAATTAGTAAATCCTTCTCTTTTAGATTTACACTTGTGTGCGTATTCAGTTGGTGTCTTAGGTTTATGAGCAATTTGTTTACAAGTCGGTTATTGATTTGGTAGCGTAGAGTTAGCTGACCCTTGACTTTGGTGTATATATATTATTTTCTATCCGTATTGGGGTTACGTTAGGTTTAAGTTGGAAGCGCTCTAGTTGGAATTTTGGCCAGTTATAGTTAATGGCAGTGAATAAAGTCCTTAGTTTTAATGTGTTGAGATCCACTAGAGTCGGCAGTTGGTATTTATAATGGAAGTCTTGCTATATGGTAATACATGGTTCCTTAAATTATAGTAGTATGTTAGATATTACCATGGGTAAAAGTAAGAATGTTTGGGAGTTTAAGCTTATAGGAAGTTATCACGTATAATTGTTGTCCTTATTAGGAAGCGTAGTTTCTAAGCTTGACAGCAAAAGTTGTGTGTTATACTTGTAGATGCCTTCGTAAATGCTAAGAGTAAATTGTATTATGTTCGTTTTCTTGTAGGATCAATATCATGTTTTTGGGTATCATTTTCCTTGGGGAATATTAGTTTGGTTGTTTAGGCTTAAAATGTTTTCTATTGTTATTAATTATTCTCTTATTAATTGTGTAAACCTTTTTGTTGGCAAAGAGCTCGTTTTCTTGATAATTGATAGAAATAAATTGTTTTAATGCATTATTAATTTATCATTCTTGAATGAATATAAAGAGTTAATTTCCTTGTCTTGTTAGTGTTCTAGCCTCTTTTGGGAATAGAATTATTAAAGGGTGGTATAATCGTCATTTAGATTTTCGTTCCAAGTTAGAACATTGCGGAAATCTTGCATCTGTAACCATGGTAGGTTAATAGGGTAGACGTGAATAGGTTTTGTATGGTTTCAAATGTCTTAACTCTTTGAGTAAAAGTTTAGTTGATCTCTTTTCGTTGTTGAATCAAGTAGATTATCATCCTTGGGAACCAACGTGGAGTTTTGTTGTTAATAAATCTTGGGTAAAGGTCCGCGGTTAAAGTGTTAAATGTAATTATCTCAATTTCATGGAAGCAAGAACTCTTTGGTTTTAGCCTATAGTATTGTTTTACCCTTGTTGATGTATGATATGATTATGTTAACCCGGTCCGGTGATGGTGGGAAATTATCCTTAGAACTAAATTGCTTAGTCTTGTCAACTTATGTTAATGTTTTTGAGTAACTACCCCTTGTCGATCTTGCAATATTATCGTGGTCACGGAACCTAGCTTCCCGCATGGGAAAAGTGATGCAGTCATCGGATGAATAACTTAGTCACCGACTCTAGAGGTCTTACTTTTGGGTCTTCGGCTTTGGTACTTGTGTTTCACTGTTTTGTGAGGTATGGTAGTGTTTGAGTAGAGTAATGGGAATTGTTGTTGTGCCCAGTGATTGGTTCTTTGTGATGATCAGAATTGTGTTGTAACCGTTATCCTTACATTCTATGGATTGAATGATTGGTTAAAGACTGCTAAGGGAGTGGCTTCCATGGTGGGGCCGGTGCCTAGTGGGAGGTCGCCTAGGTAACCCCATGGAAGTTGTAAGCAAGTGAAAATCTAATAATGTATTTAGGAGGGATGGGTAGTAATACACTAATCAAGATAATTAATGTGACCTCACCCACACCTTGAGTGCTATCATAGACTAAGGGTGGGATGAGAAGACCTGGTTGGTAAGGCCGACCTCCTCATCTTAGGTTCGAATATACGAACCCCTCCACTGATCCGAGCATTCAAGCCCCTAGTAAAATGCTGCACCAACATGGACTCGTCATCCCCAATACCTGCATACTGTTTGAGCTCATAAAATCTACGCTCATACTACTCAACTGTCATGGCCAACTGCCTCAGCTCATGGAACTCATCTGCTTAATGCTGCCTCTAATGGTTTGAAAGAAAATGGGCTCTTAACCTCTCTAAGAATAACTCCCAAGACACAGTACTAATGTCCAAATGCAGCTTTTACTCCTCTAGCCGCCACCAGGTCGAAGAGAACCCTCAAAGATGCAGAATAGCACATCTAGCTTTGGTGTTGCTACCATACGGATGCATGGCGAAACACCTGCCAAGGTCCAAAAGCCAAGTCTCTGCCTCAAGCCCACTACCAGCTCCATCAAAGATGGGAGGGCATGCTCTCAATAAATCCCTCATATGGCTGGCTAGGGTGGCCTCCTGCTCAGCTGACAACTCCCTAGGTCTAGGGGACCTCTCTCTCTCTCTCTAGGACCCCGTTGCTCAACCTCCTGATCTCCTCAGGTCTGCCTGCCCTCCTGTCTAGGGCCTCCTCAAGAATCTGTCTCAACTGAGCTCCATCAGGCTGATCCTGACCCCCTATGTTCTGACCCCCACCTTCATGGGCACTCGACTGAGGAGAACTGGGAGGTGTACCACCACCACCTCTCCCACGACCCCTACCTCTGCCCCGATCTTGGCCCATACCTCTAGGCATCTACCTACAGCACCAAGGCATTTATTACATTAAAAATATTCACAATAGGGATAAAATTATTCTACAGAGTTCAAGCACAAGTTTACATAATGGCTCAATTATAACCAGGGTACCCAGTGTTTAAACCTGGCTCTGATACCAAATGTAATGCCCCATCATGCAACCCTAGAGTGAAAGGCTAACAACTGCAAAAAAAATTCAGAATAATTTTTTTTTTTTGAAGGTAATAAAGTGCAACAACTGTATCCAAGGATATCATAAAACACAACATGAAGAAAAGTGCACCTCTAACCACCCTAGGGCAACATAACTGCATTAGAGAATAAGTTAAACCATAAGAGCAATAAACATCAACTATTGAATTAAATAACCCAATAATTTTTCCAACAACAAAATAATTTGAATACAAGAAATCAGTTCTAGATTGCAAGATTACAAGATTACAAGATTACAAGATCAATCTTGTCGATATACCAAAAGAGTACATAAGCAAGTATACAGCACTGTAGAAGATATAAAGCTGTCTGGAACCAGAACATCTCCGCACAAGGCTCAATTTGAGTCTCCGAGAAAAGAAAACCCAATGGATAGCTCTACCTCCCAACCATGTGGAACCCTGAGGTCCACCCCACCGAGCTAGGAGATAACAAGAGGATTACCACTAGGTCAAGGCTGCAGTCAAGAACACAACTACCAATACCAGACTCCAAGAAGACAAACATGATGAACGGACCGCACAGGACCGACAGTACTCAACTAGACAGATCAAAACATCAGACTAGATCAAACATAAAGATAACATCACACTCCAGAGGTACCAACAAGAATGAAGAGAAAGTAACTGAACTGCGTAAGGAGAGTGTCATCGCATGGCCCTAGCATGGGTTACCCAGGCTATCTCTCACTAGAAGCTGGCCCCCATCTATGGTTACCCTGGCAGCATCTCTCTAGGTGCCGGCCCCATAGGGTGACACATGCGGAGCTGACATGTCCTCTCATGAAGACGAGGAGGTCGGCCTTACCAACCAGGTCTTCTCATCCCACCCTTAGTCTATGATAGCACTCAAGGTGTGGGTGAGGTCACATTAATTATCTTGATTAGTGTATTACTACCCATCCCTCCTAAATACATTATTAGATTTTCACTTGCTTACAACTTCCATGGGGTTTTTGAGGATTGCTCATCCTATTACTTCTCTTCAGAGAAAAGGGAAGAAATTTGTCTGGTCAGAACAGTGTCAGGCAGCTTTTCAGACTCTTAAGGAGCAGTTGACTAGTGCACCAATTTTAGCAGTTCCTTATCCTGATAGGGACTTTGTTGTTTGTACTGATGCGTCCTTGGAGGGTTTGGGAGCAGTTCTGATGCAGGATGCTCGCATGATTGCCTATGAGTCTCGCAAACTCAAAGATCATGAGTTGAACTATCCCACTCATGACCTGGAGTTAGCAGCAGTGGTGCATGCCTTGGTGAGATGGAGGCATTTTCTGTTAGGGCATCAGTTTGAGCTGCACAGTGATCATTGCAGTTTGCAGTATATTTTCACGCAGCCAAACTTGAATGCGAGACAAAGGTGTTGGATGGAGTTTCTATGTGAGTATGACTTTGAGGTCAGATATATTCAGGGCAAGGAGAATGTGGTAGCAGATGCTCTTAGTCGTCGGAGGCACGAGATCTCAGCAGTCTCTCTTACAGTTGATTTGAGAGGTCAGATTCTCGCTGCTCTTCCGGTAGACAGTTGGTGCCAGGAGGTGAGATTCGAGTTTGAGACTGGTAGACCCTTAGAGGGTAGATTCTCTGGTTACTCGTTTGAGTCAGATGGTCTTTTGCGACATTTGGGTCAGATTTATGTGCCTAGTTCTGAGGGTCTTCGTACTCTAGTTTTGTCTGAGGCGCATCGGGCACCCTATTTAGCTCATCCGGGTGTCAAGAAGATGTATGCAGACCTGCGGTAGTTGTATTTTTGGAGTAGCATGAAGCGAGATATTGCTGATTTTGTGTCGAGATGTCTTGAGTGTCAGAGGGTGAAGGTGGAGCACCAGCACCCTGCAGGCCTTTTGCAGCCTCATTTGATTCTAGAGTGGAAGTGGGATATCATTTTGATAGACTTCATTGTCGGTTTGCCGATGTCTGCTAGACGACATGACGCTATTGTGGTCACTGTGGATAGGCTGACGATGGTAGCTCACTTCTCTCCTGTCCGTGCTTCTTACAATGCTTCTTCGGTGGCCAGAGTGTTCATGGAGGACATTGTCAGACTTGATGGGATTCCTCGTAGGATCATCTCTGATAGGGATCCAGTGTTCACTTCCGCCCTTTGGACTTCCTTGCAGCATGCCTTGGGAACACAGCTGAACTTTAGTTCAGCTTACCATCCTAAGACTGATGGTCAGACCAAGAGGGTTAATCAGGTCCTCGAGGATATGTTGAGGATGTATGTGATGGATCAGTAGAGCCGTTGGGAGGATTACCTTTTTCTGGTGGAGTTTGCCTATAATAATGGATATCATAGTTCTATCGGTATGTCTCCATTTCAGGCTTTGTATGGCCGTCCTTGTAGGACCCCTTTGAGTTGGGATCGTATGGAGGACAGAGTGCTTCTAGGTCCTGATATGCTTAGAGATATGGAGCAGCAGGTGGAGAGGATTAGAGAGCATTTGATGGCAGCTCAGGATAGACAGAAAAAGTATGCAGATGCTCATAGGATCGATCGTCAGTTTTCAGTCAGGGATCGGGTGTTTTTGAGTGTGCGACCGCGAAAGAGTCCAATCCGTTATGGAAAGGGTTCTAAGCTAGCACCACGCTTTGTAGGACCTTTTGAGGTGTTGGAGAGGATCGGTCCTGTTGCTTATCGCCTTGCTTTGCCACCTAGCCTTTCATGCATCCATGATGTGTTCCATGTTTCAGTACTTAGACCTTACTTTCCAGATATTGCTCATGTTCTTGATTGGACTACTCTACAGGTAGAGGACAGGCAGCTGGCTTTGGAGCCCATAGGCATTCTTCAACATAGGAGACTAGCTCTCAGGGGCAGAGACATGGAGCAGGTCAGGGTCCAGTGGGACCCTAATGATGATACCTCTGCTACTTGGGAGGATGCTACCAGGATGAGGGAGTTATACCCTCACTTATTTGCAGGCCTCCAGGAGTAATCCTAGGACTAGGGGGGAGGATGTAATGCCCCACGTTTTTTGGCTTGTGATAGATGTTAGGTTCAAATGGCTCTCTGTCAGTTCTGGTACAGTTGATAGTCTTATTTGACATATTTTTAGATTCGAGACATTCAGTTTGGTATGTTTTGGTTTATGCTCTCTTTATTCTTGATGGACTTTGTTCGATGGATGTATTGTGGCATGGGTTATGAGTTTTGATGACATTATGATTATTTCAGTTCGATGAAATGAATATGTTTAGTGACGATTAGAGATTATCATGTTTTTTGTGGCTAATTATAGGCTTGTGTTGGAGCGGGGACGGTGTAGTATTGCTCGGATTGAGCACCCTGCTACGCCGCAATTCTCTGTCTTGGTGTATGTGATAGATATACATATATGTTTACAGTTATATCACCCATTGGTTTTCATGCAGGTTGCATGTACCGGGCCTCGACTCCACCTGATTTAGCAGGTCTGAGCGGGCCCTACACCATGGATATTGTGACGGAGATAACATGAGGTATTATACCGCTAGGACAATTCCAATTCTTGTCATAGTCCAGTGTTCTTGTCGTCATCTTGGGTCCTTGCCATAGTCTTGTGTTGTGATTAGTCTTGTATTGTGGTTAGTCTTGTATTGTGGTTTTCAGTCGGGCTCTGTTACTATGCTCTTGTATGGTGGGATTATGTGTTGATAATTTATTATTATTATGCTCCTATTATGAGTACGGCATAGTATTTGTTTGACTTAGAACTAGAATCAATTATTTGACCAAGAATATTTACGTGGTGATTTTGGAGTTATGAGTATTTATTTTTGCTGGGCAGAGTATTTGGAATAGGAGAAATAAATATCTTGGGTTGGCAAATTTGAATGCTCTGACTTGTGAAATCCCCATTATTAGTAAAATTTTAAAACTCTCCAGAGGAGTGGGTTACTGGTGTAACGGATGCATGTCCGTGACAATTTTGGAACCAAACCATTTTTTATTCTGGGGGGTGGTTCTTGTTGAAGGGAAGAAGGAGAGAAGAGCAGAGGAAGGGTTGCGGGACTGGAAGAAACTTTGAAGAAGGACAGAAATCCGCTATGTGAATTGTGTCTCCTTGTAAATTTACCATTGTTGTAGCCAGTAAGCAAAAGTTATGGCAGCTGTTTTGTGTTTGGTTCTTGGTTGCCATTGTGTGATTTTGAATGTAACATAGAATTCTATCATCTTTGATGTCTGGTGTGATAAGAAAGTTACCCCTCACTCTGTAGGTTCCTCCAAGATGTTTCTTTTTGCATTAACCCTAGACTTGGTTCTGCTAAAAACCTGGTGTTCTCCATCTGTATGTCTTTATATCCGTATCGCACCAGTCTAGGTTCGTGTGCTTGCCTATGTCACTGTTGTGGGTCTTACTCTTTTCCCTAGCCATGCCAACCTGCAATCATCGTGTCGTACTTCCTTCTTGGCTGCTAAGGAATACCCTCTCAGAGGTTGTCAGTGGTTCCTCTTCAATTATTTTTCTTTTTTAAACCATTAAATCATAACCTGATGGTGGGCGAGAAAGAACACCTTATTTAACTCCTGTAAAATATGCTCTGATCCCAGCTTGATCGAGTTCTTCCTCTTGCTGCAGTAGATTCTTGCCAATTTATGGGGACCAAACCAAGCCTTGTACATTGAGTTCATTTCGTAGTGAGTGTGTGATGTCAAGGCTATGGAAGATTATGAGAGAATATCTTACCAGAGTTATATTTTTTTTCTGGCCCTCAATCTACAGCAGCCCTTGAGCGATTTGACTACCAAGTCTGAGTGTCACATTTTTTGTCTCAAACCCTACAATTTGCTAGGTTCACCTAAGCTCAAATGGTCTGAAGCCTAACTTATATCAATTCTTGTCCACCAACCACATTTTGTTTGGATGATGACCTGAACCACACTTACTTCTGATTCGCCATCCTCGATCTCCATCGGGGCAGCTGCATGCTACCTTCTGTAACTGTGCATCATCCAAGACTGATCCCTGATAGTTGGTGCTCGCAATTGCTTTCATTCCTCTTGATCAAGCTTCTAGCCTCTTCCGTTACTAGTTTTATGTCTTCTTAGACGCGTGTGCAGAATTGTTGCTTGTTCACCCAAAACCTCTTACTGTGCTGTGTGATTTTTGCCTTAAACTTAACGAAACCTGTAGCGAACAGACAGGGTTGAAGACCGTAGTAATAAAAAGGTTCCTTTTTGCGATTCGATCGTGGTTTTCATCATATATGTATATGTTCTTTCCCTTTGAGCATTCCTCATCAGTAGATATTAATCCTAGTCCTTCTTGTAGACAATGTCGACATTTGATTTCACCGTCATCACCCCATCAGTTTGCGACACATGTGTCCTTGTCATGTGGGTAAGCCAATTCGTTGTGAAGTAGCACTTGTGTTTTCTTAGTAGGGAGTCTTCAGTTTGGAACACATAGGTTCAGCGTTTATCAGAGTGTTAGATTAAATGTGGGGAAACAAATTAGTAAATCCTTCTCTTTTAGATTTACACTTGTGTGCCTATTCGGTTGGTGTCTTAGGTTTATGAGAAATTTGTTTAGAAGTCGGTTATTGATATGGTTGCATAGAGTTAGCTGACCCTTGACTTTGGTGTATATATATTGATTTGTATCCATATTGGGGTTACGTTAGGTTTAAGTTAGAAGTGCTCTAGTTGGAATTTTGGCCAGTTATAGTTAATGGCAGTGAGTAAAGTCCTTAGTTTTAATGTGTTGAGATCCACTAGAGTCGGCAGTTGGTATTTATAATGGAAGTCTTGCTATATGGTAATACATGGTTCTGTAAATTATAGTAGTATGTTAGATATTACCATGGGTAAAAGTAAGAATGTTTGGGAGTTTAAGCTTATAGGAAGTTATCACGTATAATTGTTGTCCTTATTAGGAAGCGTAGTTTCTAAGCTTGATAGCAAAAGTTGTGTGTTATACTTGTAGATGCCTTCGTAAATGTTAGAGTAAATTGTATTATGTTCGTTTTCTTGTAGGATCAATATCGTGTTTTTGGGTATCATTTTCCTTGGGGAATATTAGTTTGGTTGTTTAGGCTTAAAATGTTTTCTATTGTTATTAATTATTCTCTTATTAATTGTGTAAACCTTTTTGTTGGCAAAGAGCTCGTTTTCTTGATAATTGATAGAAATAAATTGTTTTAATGCATTATTAATTTATCATTCTTGAATGAATATAAAGAGTTAATTTCCTTGTCTTGTTAGTGTTCTAGCCTCTTTTGGGAATAGAATTATTAAAGGGTGGTATAATCGTCATTTAGATTTTTGTTCCAAGTTAGAACATTGCAGAAATCTTGCATCTGTAACCATGGCAGAATAATAGGGTAGACGTGAATAGGTTTTGTATGGTTTCAAATGTCTTAACTCTTTAGGTAAAAGTTTAGTTGATCTCTTTTCATTGTTGAATCAAGTAGATTATCGTCCTTGGGAACCAACATGGAGTTTTGTTGTTAATAAATCTTGGGTAAAGGTCTGCGGTTAAAGTGTTAAATATAATAATCTCAATTTCATGGAAGCAAGAACTCTTTGGTTTTAGCCTGTAGTATTGTTTTACCCTTGTTGATGTATGATTTGATTATGTTAACCCGGTCTGGTGATGGTGGGAAGTTATCCTTAGAACTAAATTGCTTATTCTTGTCAACTTATGTTAATGTTTTTGAGTAACTACCCCTTGTCGATCTTGCAATATTATCATGGTCACAGAAACCTAGCTTCCCGCATGGGAAAAGTGATGCAGTCACCGGATGAATAACTTAGTCACCGACTCCAGAGGTCTTACTTTTGGGTCTTTGGCTTTGGTACTTGTGTTTCACTATTTTGTGAGGTATGGTAGTGTTTGAGTAGAGTAATGGGAATTGTTGTTGTGCCCAGTGATTGGTTCTTTGTGATGATCAGAATTGTGTTGTAACCATTATCCTTGCATTCTATGGATTGAATGATTGGTTAAAGACTGCTAAGGGAGTGGCTTCCATGGTAGGGCCGGCGCCTAGTGGGAGGTCGCCTGGGTAACCCCATGGAAGTTGTAAGCAAGTGAAAATCTAATAATGTATTTAGGAGGGATGGGTAGTAATACACTAATCAAGATAATTAATGTGACCTCACCCACACCTTGAGTGCTATCATAGACTAAGGGTGGGATGAGAAGACCTGGTTGGTAAGGCCGACCTCCTCGTTTTCATGAGAGGACATGTCGGCTCCACATGTGTCACCCTATGGGGCCAGCACCTAGAGAAAGGCTGCCAGGGTAACTATAGATGGGGGCCAGCTTCTGGTGAGAGATAGCCTGGGTAACCCATGCTAGGGCCATGCGATGACACTCTCCTTATGCAGTTCAGTTACTTTCTCTTCATTCTTGTTGGTACCTCTGGAGTGTGATCTTGTCTTTATGTTTGATCTAGTCTGATGTTTTGATCTATCTGGTTGAGCACTGTCAGTCCTGTGCGGTCTGTTCATCATGTTTGTCTTCTTGGAGTCTGGTATTGGTAGTTGTGTTCTTGACCGCAGCCTTGACCTAGTGGTAATCCTCTTGTTATCTCCTAGCTCGGTGGGGTGGACCTCAGGGCTCCACATGGTTGGGAGGTAGAGCTATCCATTGGGTTTTCTTTTCTCGGAGACTCAGATTGAGCCTTGTGCAGAGATGTTCCGGTTCCAGACAGCTTTATATCTTCTGCAGTGCTGTATACTTGCTTATGTACTCTTTTGGTATATTGACAAGATCGATCTTGTAATCTTGTAATCTTGTAATCTTGCAATCTGGAACTGATTTCTTGTATTCAAATTATTTTGTTGTTGGAAAAATTATTGGGTTATTTAATTCAATAGTTGATGTTTATTGCTCTTATGGTTTAACTTATTCTCTAATGCAGTTATGTTGCCCTAGGGTGGTTAGAGGTGCACTTTTCTTCATGTTGTGTTTTATGATATCCTTGGATACAGTTGTTGCACTTTATTACCTTCAAAAAAAAATAAAAATTTATTCTGAATTTTTTTTGCACTTGTTAGCCTTTCACTCTAGGGTTGCATGATGGGACATTACATACTATTTGTCATTTTATTAAATATTTGTAGTTAAAGTGTGTTTAAGAAATTGTAGGAGATAAGTTTTAAATGTGCCAAGAAGTAGATGAAATAGAGGAATGGCCAACTGAAACTTGTTTCTCGTGTGTCCTTGAAGGTGCATGTCTGAAAAAGTAGATGAAATAGGGGAATGACCAACTAAAATGTGTTTCCCATGTGTTCTTGCAGGTGCATGTCTGAAACAGAAGATGAGCTTCACACCAAAAAGTGCTTCCTTGTCTACTGCAAACAGGGAATTGTTCGGATTCAAAGGTTGTCTTAGTTAGGTTATGACATTAAATAGGCCCTTAGAGTATAGCCACTCTTTGTCTCGTAAACTCATTGGCTAGCTTATAGAATGTGATCTTTTCACTACATGTCATTCTTACTTATGTAGTGATTAATCTATATAAAATAAACCAATCACAAAAGAGATATATTTTGACTGTTGAACAAATATTAGTTTTTCTTAAGTCTTTGCCAAAATTTTAGTCAAAATTATTTTAAAAATCATTTATCAATGTTGTGATTGGCTCATAATTTGAGCTCTTAAGAGCCCATTTTGTAGATTTACTTTTTTTAAATATTGTGTTTCCATTTTTTAAAGAAAGGAACGCCCAAATTTAGAAGTAGGAAAAACTAAAAAAAATTAAAATATATTCAACACTAATCTTACCTTGCCAAAAAATTAATTGAATTTATTTTATGGAAAGAATTTGTTGAGGAGTCACCATGTATAGAGATATAAGCATTAAATTTAGCCTATTGATAAGCAAAACTTATTAATGTTTGCCACCCAATTCCATTTCCACTTCCACTATTTTTGAAATATTTCCTTCTATCTTGAGTAAATTGATTCTACTTCAAAGAATACTAGAAATGTTGTATAAATGTTTTTATTGCTATGTAACATAATGTAATATTGAACTATATGGTATGATTAAATGTGATTTTTTAATTTAATATAATCTCTGCTATTAATGATATCTTGGATGGAAAAGGATCATTTGTGAGTCTAATTCCCAGGGGGTGGTGAATTTGTTGAATATGTTGAATAGATAGCATTTAGCTGATGTTAATTGGCACTTAGCTTTGGTTGTTAAATAGATTCTTAATTTGAGTGATTCTCTAGATTCTGTTTCTTTCATTCATATTCCTAGAGAATGGAACGAAGTAGCGAATTGTTTGACCAAATGGGCTTCTAATCACATGGAACACTGGAACATTGTGGATTGGGGTCAATTACCCCTGGAGCTATCTCAAAAGTTGGATAATTTAGTGGAACTTGAGAGCACTGAGTAATGCCTTTGCTTTGCACTCATTCTTGTTTAAATAAAAATTTACCCCTTTTTAGTAAAATATAATTATTTAATTTATCATATTTTTTATTTAATGTACTGTGAATATAATTGAAGTATATGATGTGATTAAGTATTCACACTTAAATATAATATGGTATGATTAAATATGATTTTTTAATTTAATATAATCTCTCCTATTAATATTAATATAATTATTTAATTTATCATATTTATTTAATATGCCCTGAATATAATTGAAGTATATAATATGATTAAATATGATTAAGTATTCACACTTAAATATAATATGGTATGATTAAATATAATTTTTTAATTTAATATAATCTTGCCATTAATATTAATAGAATTATTTAATTTATTATGTTTTATTTAATATATAGTGAATATAATCGAAATATATAATATGATTAAATATAATTAAGTATTCACACTTAAATATAATAAAATATTGAACTATATGGTATGATTAAATATGATTTTTTAATTTAATATAATCTCTATTATTAATATTAATATAATTATTTAATTTGTCATATTTTATTTAATATACTGAGTATAATTGAAATATATAATATGATTAAATATGATTAAGTATTCAGACTTAAATATAATATGATTTTTTAATTTATTTATTTCATATTATTGGTAATATTATTATTTTACTATTATTACTATCATTATAATTATTAGTTGATTAGATTTTTCTCCAACTTGAGCATGCATAGAGGGGGGTTGAGGATCCTTTAGAGGACCTTCCACAATATAATGTTGTGGAAGGGCATCTTTCCACCATGTAGCTTGACCACCCGAATTGTGCTTGGAGTTGGGACATTTAGTAGTGATGTGTGGTGTTTCATTATTATTAATTGAAGTATATAATATGATTAATTATGATTGGTATTCAGGCTCAAATTTAATACTAGCAATTGCACAAAATTTACTTGTAACGAATTAGCCCATAGTCATGATGAAGAAAACAAGAATGGTGTGAAATGGATTGAAAGGAAAGAAACGTGTTGGAAAGAACAAGATTGAACAATAATGTTTACTTTTATTGATATTTATTAAAGCTTTTTGAAATATAAATCTATTACAAAAATACTGAAATAAAGGTGTAGTTATATTATTCCATCTAATTTTTACAATGACGATTGAGAAATGGTGTTTGATCTATGTTCTATTCACCTACAAAAGAAATTATGAGTCTATGTAACATTATTGTGAGGAAGTGATACCTGAATGTGTTAAGATGATAATAGTTGTAGGCAAGCCTCTTCTTTTCCAAATAGTTATTTATGTATGTTCTGTGTTTCACCTACAATAAAAAAAGAGTCTAGGTAACATTGTTGTGAGGATGTCAAGTTGAATCTGTAAGAAAAACCAAAGAAAATGCATGTACCAGAATGTGTTAAGAGGACAATAGTTATAGGCGAGCCTCTTCTTTCTTCCTGATGATGGTGTAAGGGTTGTTCTACATTTTAGAGTATTGTTCAAAACTGAATGCAAGTTCTATGTGAAGACTTTCTATGGATTGACTCTAGATATAGCTATAAATGTCAAGCCTTGTCTTTCAATTTCACCTATGCTTATTGTAGCCTTGTTCAATGTGAGGCCTTGGGATTTCTGGATTGATATCGCCCAAGCCATGGTCAGGGCTATTTGTCTACGACCACCACATGTTATAGATATCAAAGGTATATTCGTTGGTCTTTCCATATCCCATGTTGGGCTATTGTAGGTATCAAATTGAACCATGACGTACATTGGCAAGTCTAGCGGTTTTGAGTTGGTATTGTAAACAATAGCTTTGACTTCTCCCAATGATCCATTTACAAGTCCTGCTTCAATCCATAAGTTTGTTGTTAGCATCACCCTTTCGCCTATGCATAGGAGCACCTCTTGTTGGAGATGATCATCATTAATATCATTGTTTTCTTTTTTATGTGTATTCTGTACTACACTAAGTGCTACAGGAAGATTTAGTAGCTTCAACATCTTTCTATTATGTAGCACGGCAAAGTTATTGGTGGCATATAGATCCATGGAGAGGTTAAATTATTCTTGTTGTATTTGAGTTAGTGATTTATTTGTGTGATTCATTAGTGTTTCCCAGTCATGCTGCATTGGTTTTGCTTCACGTATGTTTTGTAATATGGCACGAAATTCTTTTTAGGCTTGACTATCACCTCCTTGACAGAATATTGTTTCCAATATGACAATTGTGATAAATGTTTCCCATAACATCCTTGTAGTTGAGTGTGATGCATAAATTGGTTTATCCATTACAGGTAGTTGTTGTGCAAGGTCACCAATAAGGATAATGGATACACCACCAAAGCATTGGTGTTGTTGGTGGGGGAATGCCTCACATAGATGAGTGTCTATTTTAATAACAACTTTGGGCCTATGAAGCTCATCTTATCTATGAGGATGCATTTAATGTTAGGCCTCTCTTCTTCAAATAGTGTAAGAGCATTTCCTTGTAATGGTCGCATTTCTCTTAATGGAATTCTAAGACCTACATGGATTGTGGTGGCACGCATTTTGTAAGAAACCACTCCTATAGGGACAAGTGAGAGTAGTGGACTTTGCTTGTTCGGATTCAATTTGTTCAAAGTACTCTTGATGTAATAGATTATGTATGATTTTCTAGTGCCTCTTGTTCCTTGAACAATCATATGCAAAGGTTGTTTTGAGCATGGATCCCTATAGTGTTGCAAAATGGTGCCTAGTGCAAGTTCTTGCTTTGGTGCCAATTGGTAGCTTGGTTTAGTGAATGATGAGGAACAATAGTCATGTTGCATGCATGAATTACTTGTGGTTATGAATGGAAGGACACTATCATGTAAATTCTAGGGCATATTGTGTTCATTCCGTGCATTGTTGATGTCAAAGTCACCTCTACCAAGTATTTATAGCTCATTTATGTTGACATCAGTGGTTAGACCCATTTGTGATAGTAAGTTCCACTCATACATGATGATGGTTTCTTGGGCCAATGTTCCATCAACATCATCATTGTTTGCTTCATTGACATTCTCCACTTGTGTTATGCGGTCAACATGCCAAGGATAGTATTTGTTTGCATCCATGTGTCTCCAAATTGCTATGATTTCTTGTTTTGAAAGACCCATGTCTATCTCTATATGTCAGAAAGGCTTGTACAAGACGAGCTCACTTCAACAAAATGTTTCAAAATGTTCTGATTCTTCCATTGGAATACTATAGAAGTAAGGGAACACATTGATAATTATATTTTGTTTCCTCTTCTGCCATTTGCTTCCTTTGTGATGAGAACAAAATGAAAACATTACTGTTGATTCTATTAGAGAAACACTCTCTAACTCAATTGGTCATTTTGTATAGGAGTTTATGTAATTAGTTGCCAATTCATATTCATCCACCTTTCTTGTTATATGTTGTAGTACTTTCCTACCAACAATTAATGATATGAAGGTTCGACTAGAAGTGACAAGAGTTAATTTTTGCAACATATGGCAGGTTTCTTGTGCTCCTATATCACGATCTACACTAATCTCTGTCATGAACTTGCAATATGCTATCAAAGCTTCATCTTCACTTTTTCCCTAATTTGATATTCTTGTCAACATCTCGACACAACTTTTCTGACCTCCTCTCATCTTTTGAGGCATACTTAGAAATATACTTGAGAACAAGTCTTTGTGAAATTATAGGTTGACATTCTATGTTAGCTCTCCATATTTTAAGCACCTTTGGGTTGTGGATGACTAATCTATCATCATTTCTAGTCATTTCATAAGTTGTTTTGCCTTCATCCTCACATATTAAGGTGGAAACATTCAGTCCATGGAGCTTTATAACGACATTCGACATTCTTCCCTTTCTTGCATAAACAAGTTCCCTCACTACATTTGGTGTGCCTATGTACATGATTGACTAACTCCTCATAATCCTTCATGGGGTTAGCAGATAACATCTCTTTTGTATTTAGTAAGCATAGATCATCTAGAGGAGATTGATATGTTAGATTTCTCCTTTGGGTTGCACTACGACGATTCCAAGCACTAACATATTTGTCAAAGAATTCTCTAGCTCTCTCTAGTTCAACAACATTGTTCCAATCAAGTTTATCCATATCCGGTGCATTTTGTCAACCACAAGAACCAATGTACATGAGTAGATCCTCAATGTTGCCACTCATATCTATACCAATAATCTTTTTTCTTGATCATTTTCTCTATGACTTCTTCATGAAATATCGTAAATCATTGGTGTAGGTACAAGGATGTTGTGTGCAGGTTTTGAATTACATTTTCTGTGAACTATTTTCTCAAGTAGTGTATTGATGCTAGGTTGTCCGTACTAAATAATGCATGGAGGTCAGTCCATTTTGTATTAGTGGTGCTCAACATGAAGAATATTGTAGGAGATCCTAACTGGTTGATCATATTTGTTAGTTCAGAACAACACTTTCTCCAATATGATCATGTTCCTCATAGAGAAGTGCCAAAATATATGAGTTGCTCAGCTAATTGACTATCAAGGACATTGTGTAAGTTTTGGCGGAGATCTTGTATGGTAGTTAGTATGTTGTCTTCCATATTTTTTTCACAAAAACTAAAGCAAGTTGTTGGCTATGATGACACATTATGAGATTGTAGAGGAAGTAATGAAATCTTACGTGTCTTCCAAATCTATTATCATGATATCTCATAAGGTGTAAAGCATATTCATGTATAAATGCACTTCCCTAATTCTGGCTTGTAGGGGAAGTGCAACCACATTTAGGAAGAGTGTGGCAAAGGTCATGCCTAGTAGCCCCTCGGTATTGTACTCATTTATTGGAGAAGGGCTAATTTTAGGCCAAGGGATGATGCTAACATTGTCAGAATGTAGTTGTAAGGTTTCTTTTATGGCTTCTATCTCTCGTTGTCTATTAGGTAACCTTGGAATAAATGATGATGAATACTCAGATTCATTGTATGGATCATATTCTTGGACATGAATTTCTACTTCTTCCACCATCATTTCTTCATTATTTGTTGTATACCTTTGCAACATGTCTGAAACATCTGTGCTAGTTTCAGGCAGCAAGGTTAGTGAGTTAATATTGATTTCAACATCCTTGCAGTATGGATCATTTTTTATCTTGTATTCAAGGACATTCACAATGTGGGATCTACTTACATAACAGTCATAATGATTTCCTTTAGTGTGGAATTGTCTAACTATCAAAGCTTCTAGGTCCTCAAGTCTACGTGGGAGGGATTTTGCTATTGTTGTAATATCTTGGGGAAAACTTATTGTGTGGCCACTGTATTTGTACTACCCTCTGCGAGCATGTGTAAAATTGTAGTATTAGACTCACTCATGCTATAAGCATCTCCTCCACTTGAGTAAGCACTTTGAGGAATGTGGGTTGTTCACCTAGGTCTAACTTGTTAGTTGCCAAGAATCGATTGACCCCTTTCTCACTAAAGCATCGAGTAGAAATAGGATTGGCATTAGATGAACAAATTAGTATACCAGGATAACATTCTTTACATCATGTATATGTTTGCAAGTTCGACAATGAATATATTCTATTATGGAAACATTACATTGCTTGTAAGGAATTCGTGGCACTTGTTTCTTCATTTACTAAGTTTTCAGTTCTATTTATACACATTGGTGTTGTATTGGATGTGGAATAATTTTCTCTTTGTCATTTAGCCATTACATTTTCTGAATCATTTACAAGCATGGTTTCTTCCTTAGATGTTGATGATGGATTTATTGATCCGTGCAAATTTTTCTGTAAACGTTGGATGGGATGATAGGCACATATTTGGTCTTTGTTTTGGGTGTAGTATAAACAACTTGCCTTTTTTTTTTGAGTTTGGTATCTAACATGACCCTTGGAGAACTATCAATGGCTGAGCTTTGCATAATGTTCCTAGAAGAAAATATAAAATCTATTATTGCATCTAAAAGAAAAAATTAATTCCATTTTTTAAAAACAAAAATAAAAATGCATAGGTAATTTAAAAATCAATAAAAAATCTAACTCTATTCCCTTCTAACCTGGGATCGAAAAGTTGAAAATTAATTTATTATCTCAATACGAAAATTGGGAAGAAAACAAGAATCATAAAAGATTAAGAAACCTTACCTAGATTTCTGCTGATACCACTAGAAAAGAATTGCAGATAGGTAGGTTTTGAGGTCTACAAAATCTACATTTCTGCACAAATATCATTTAGTATTTTGAGTACACCAATCTTTCATAAACACTCAATAGAACAGTTGCATACAAAACCAATTCACTAATGGTTTAAAAAAATGTACAGATTGATAGTGAAGAAAACTGATCAAAATTCCAAAGACTATTCTTGTGACTGAGAACATGTTTACATATATCTATAACTCCTTAGCAATGGCAATTCACTTAGAGAGCAAGTATAAGTTAACAAGTAAAGTTTGCTTCCACACTGTATTTTGTTAACACGATTTACCAAATTGACAAAAAATTAACCTTTGACATTCATTTTTGTGGAATAATTTAATTTCAGTGTTACATTTTACAAGATTTTCTTAAGAACACATTTGAGATTTTTAAATTTTGTTACTTGGTTTTGGTTCAAACTTCAATTTATGTTGATGACCGTTGGTTGTGGATATATTGCCTGATATTCAGGAGTTTATATCTTGTGGTCCATCACCCTTGTTAAACTTTCAATAAAAGCACGCCCACACAAGTTACATTGAGATTGCTGGAGAAATCAATCAACACACAGACAAGTTACATTTCAGACTAATTTCTAATGATTTTTAAGATTTTCTTGAAGGATTGCTAGAGAACTCATTCAACATAGACATAGAAGAAGTTCTTTGAATGGTATATAGATGAGGGAAAATAAATCATTAGAAATCAAACAATGCCCTATAAGATTTTTTAGTTCATTTCTTTACACATTCAATAAATGAAGGTACAGTTACAAATTCTTGAAATGCTTGCCAATAATTAAAATGGTGGAATTTCTTAAAATGCTTAACATACAGTTTGCATATGGTCTTCCCTTCCCATTTTATTGAAGCTAAAACTAAGCCCTGAAGCAAGATCTGATTTTACTGATAAAAGTGGAATTGAAGCTAAACTGATATTCCATCAACTAATACTGCAATTAGTCCTCATCAGTTAGCTAAGGATTCATCAAGTGTCTACAATAGCAGTATATTCAAGGCATTTCAGAGAGTGGATATAATCATGGATCCTCTTTAAACTATAGGAAGTTATAGAAAAGAGCTTGAATAGATGAAAAAGAACATAGATTTTGAAGGCCCCCAAAAATACATGGACTGATTCTGAAGGCCCAAAAACATAGGATTAAGTCTCAAGTCTTCTTACATGAGTGAATATTTTTTAAATCTTAGAGCTTTATATCATATTTTCTGCTCGCATATCTAGTGGGTAGGGTGCAAGCAAGTGGAGGAAAGAGAATGTTCAATTTTTTAGTTAATTTAATTCTTTTTGGAAAAATGTATTTCCTATCCTCGCACACATGTAACATTATTACTTATATTAGGAGGCATATTTAATCCTTAGTCATTCTCATTCAGATGATAGGGTCTTGAAGGAGATCTGAAACATGGATATGGTTCCTCTCTTCACGTAATTATGTCCATAAACTCTTTTATCTAAACATCATAACAGAGTAAAACGGTAGCATATAGTTTTAGGTCTTAGCTACACCCATGCAAGGTTTGGGGAATGAAACCCCCAAAAGATAAAAGGGTAAAGTACATTTTACATGAAAACATGGCCAATGTTTTCAGATGGGCCTATCTATTTTTATGATTTTTTTCAAAACAAATAGTAGGTGCTTCCTTACTTGAGACATGACCCAGATGAAGAATTTAAAAACTTACTTTTTGTATTGCCTCCATTTTTGCATCAACTATCAAATCTTATGATTTAGAAACTGCAATCAAACATATGCAGTCAATTCAATTACTCAATGGAATAAAATTGTATGCCCAGCTGGTTTGCGCTCTCCAAACATTCACCTTTGGCTATGGTGTATCCAGACACTCTGGTATAGGGAGTACATCCCACAGCTGGAATATCTACTATAAGGAATTTTCTTGCCCCGGTGCAATAAAGCATCTGTCAAGTCACATTCGAATCATGATATTGTTCTTCCACAAAATTATAGAACTTCTTTTAAATAATATGTAAAGTGAGAATTCTGAAACTTACTACTATGTAATGATCAAATTTGGAGAGTAGCAATGTAATAATCCACTCAATGTAAATAATATGTAATGTGAGAATTCTGAAACTTGTCTGCCTAAGCTCCCAGGCAATAATCCACGTCAAATGAACATAACACTTTCAAAAAAAAATTGACAAGGAAAAAAGATTCTCCGACAGTTTCTTCCCACTAAATAGCCTATGGGCTAATTATTTTTTAATTTATTTATTTCATATTTTATTATTGGTAATATTATTACAATAATTATTACTATTAATTGTAGTATATAATATGATTAAGTATTTATGCTTAAATATAATATGATTTTTTAAGTTATTTATTTCATATGTTATTATTGGTAATATTATTATTTTACTATTATTAAACTATCATTATAATTATTAATTGATCATTCTTTTCTCCAAGTTGAGCATCATAGAGGGGGATTGACGATCCTCTAGAGGACCTTCCACCATGTAGCTTGATCACCTGAATTGTGCTTGGAGTTGGGACATTCACTAGTGATGTTGTTAGATTTAAGATAAACAACTGAGAGGGGGGGTGAATTAGTTGTCCAAAACTTTCTTTAAATTACTTACTTAAATCCTTTTCTTAATTCAGTAGCATAATAATAAATCAATCATGGGACCATAAAGCAACAAATCAAGAATAGAAACACATTAACACATAAGACACCAAGATTTTTGATATGGAAAACCCAATTAAGGGAAAAATCATGTGGTGACTAACCCAAGATTGTATTCTCTATTAGAAGAATAGTAAGAACAAAATGGCACATGCCAATTAGGGCTCACTGCGTGAGTACACTGCTCACAAGAGGCCCACTGCCTACACGAGACATATTGTCTACAGAATGATAAGTATTACATACTTGAACTGAAGAATTGCATCTTCACCATGCTTGAGTCAGTTCCATTTAAGCTCAATACTTCTTCTCTGCCTTTCACTCTACTCCTCTCTACCACAAAATCATCTCAACAAGACACTCTTGAAATGACCTTACAACTCTTTATTTATACAAGACATCAACTTAGGGATAATCATTCAAGTCGACATACATTACAGAGCAAATACATAAATACAACATGACTTATTACAAAAGGACTTCATGTGGATCAACACACTGTTAGCCACATAGATCTAAGACTTCAATCCTTCTTTTAGTAATACACCATTCTTCATAGAGCATCTTCAAGATCATCAGTAGGAAGTGTAACTCATCCGGTCAGCCAAACTTATGAAGAACATCATCATCCAGAAGTAATTCTTCAATTACTAGCTCAATATTCAATGCAGACCACCAACATGAACTAGACACAATCCAAAGACCTCCACAAGCTTTCTTGAATCACCAAGAACATCCACACTACTTCTACTTCCAGAAATCATCCTCTCCCTCATCCTGAATCTCAAGAACACAGTCTGTCATCACTGTCATATTGGAATAGATACTTGTGGACCTCCAGTCTATGAACCAATTGACTTGACACTTCACATTTACTTCTAAACATTCCACCAAATCCACAGAATAGGATATTTCATTTCTGGATCTCAACGGACCTATCTGTGTCACTTTGTCACCTCTACACATTTGCTAGAACCGATTTTACTTAAGTGGTCATAACTTCTTTAGATCTTCATGCAGACCTCTGAGATCTTTACTAGATCATCTTAAGACACATATATACAAACCCTTTGAAGCACATCCTCTGATCTTCATCTTAACTGGGATCTTTAGCTCACTGTCTTCACTGTTCTTCTCTGTTCCTGATTAGGACTAATTTTCTCAATATCTTCAGTACACAGCTCATCCAATCCTTATCATTAATGTAACAGGAGTATGTTGACATCAATTACAACATCGGTTAGGCCCATACTTGCAATAGATGTGTCATGTTTCATTATTATTAATTGAAGTGTATAATATGATTAAATTTGATTTAAATTTAATATGGTTTTTTAATTTATTTATTTCATATTTTATTATTGGTAATATTCTTATTTTACTATTATTACTATCATTATTATTAATTGAAGTATATAATATGATTAAGTATTCCTGCTTAAATATAATATAAATTGAACTATATGGTATGATTAAATAATCTTTGCTAATTTTTTTAAAAAGGGGGGTAAAAATTTATTGAACTGCAAAGATAGAATACAAAGCCAAAGGCATCAGGCCCACACAGAACCAACAAGAATCCCACCAGGAACCCCAAGAAAGCCAACTACCTATTCATATCCTCAATAATTATCTTTTATAAAACCAGAGTATGCTTTGGTGATAGATGATTCTAATCCCCAACATCCCATCTCCACAGATGCTTTGAAGCCCACTTAGCTAGACAATTTGCCACTCTATTCCACTCACGAGGAATATGGCGAAAGGAAACATAATCCAAAGAGCAGAAAAGATCCAATATCTACTTAACCACAATGGCCAGCTACCAATTAGCTCCTTCCACCCTTTACTCCTTTAGCATATCAACCACAATCTGTGAATCAGATTCATAGATGATTTTTTTCCAACCAAGGGAACAACCCTATTCAACAACACTAAGAATAGCAAGGGCTTCCATAAAATTGTTAGTATGGAACCCTTTATAAGTAGAAAAGAAAAACACATCTCCAACACTATCTTTGCCAATACCCCCAATCCTTGCATGTCCAGGATTCCCTCTAGAAGACCCGTCAATATTTACCTTCAAAATTCCTTGGGTAGGAGGGTACCATTGACCCTCCTAATTAAAGCTTCTATTTGGCCTGTTGATGCCATCTACCAGTAGAGAAATCCAAACCACTGTAAACCAAATTCAGATTCCCAATAATAGCCATGTCATTAGGATCCATATTAACCAAGAGATCACATTTTGTTGAAGTAATCCCCTAGATTCTACTACAAATCTTTTACCATAACTAAAGCACCTCCAACCTCACACCCTAAAATAACCTCATATTCCTTTCTAACCAAAGGTGCCAAATAATCAAATTAGGTCCAATAGTCCAAACAATCTAGAGGAATGAGGTCTAATCTCGAGGTCTACCCAAACTTTCCTAGAATTCAACCAAGGAAGTGGTATGAACGCAAGCATGATTCCACACCCCCCACAAAAGGTGCCAAAGCTCTTGAGAGAAAGGACAGTATAAAAAGAGATGTGAGACAAATTCTTCACTATTGCGGCAAAACACATAGATAAAAGGGGCCTAGAAGCCTCTCTTCCTCAAATTTTCCCAAGTCAGGCACCTATTTTGGATGACCAACCAAGCAAAGAAATTACACTTGGGCCAAGAAAATTTATTCCAACGCTTTTTCCACAAAGTAACACCAACCCGCCCATACAATTTTATGTCTAACTCTAGGTAACCCAAGGCAACCGAGAATTTTCCTTTTGGATCAGGGCCCCATGTTTTGACATCCCTCCCTTTGAGAGAGTTACACATTCTCCTAGCCAAAATTCTAGCAATCTCTTGATGATCCACCTTACTACCACCCAGCAGCCACTCATGAGGTTCATTCCAATGCATCACCTCCACCTAACCTAACACATAAATAGACTTAAAGTTCACCACCTTCCTCCAACCAACTTCAAGCAAACTATTGTATAGGGTATGCAAATGAGGGAACATAGTTAAGATAGGGGTTGCCCATCCCAAGAATCATACCAGAAAAGAACCTCAAAGCCTCCATTACAAATCCACAAAAGGCCATCCTTGATAAGTTGTGCCCCTCTTTTGAGGGTATCCCAAATCATAGATCCCTTCCCCAAAAGGCAATACCAAGGCACATCAGAGGGGTCCACCGCCTAAAGGTACTTATGAGTGAGAATTCTAGCCCAATGTTAATCTTGGAAAGTGCACCATCTCCAATATAATTTGGCATCTAAGACCTAACCATTCAACCCTACAGGCTTGAGCCCAAGGCCTCCCTTCTACTTTGGCCTACAAATATATTCCCACTTAACTAGACTCCACTTCAAAAAGGAAAAATTGCCTACCCAAAGAAATTGTCGGACAAGGGCATCAATCTCCTTAATGAAATTTGTGGGAGTAGAATGCATAAAGTACCTATGAATAGGGAGGGCCTAAACCGGTGCCTTCAAAAGTGTCACATGCCCAACTAACGAGAGCCATCTACAAGTTCAATGACTAACCCTCCTGTGGAACTTATTAAGAATATCCTACCATATCTCCCTACATTGAGACCCCACAACAATGGGAATCCCAAGATAATTCAAAGGAAGAGAACCAATCTAAAAATGAAAAATCTGAGCAATCCTGCTTTGAATAAGATGATGGGTATTAAAGAAGAAGATGGAAGACTTATCCTCATTAATCTTTTGTCTTGAGGCAGCCAAATAGGTATCCAAAGTTTTCCTTATCACAGCTTCATTAATTTTGGCCATGCCCATCAGGCAATATCATCCACCAACTAAAGATGAGAGTGAGGAGGCAGACTATTACTCTAGCTCCATCCCTGAATTAGCCCTTGTCTAACTCGTGACTTGAGGATTCTACCCATTCCTTCCGCCATAATAATGAACAAATAAGGAGATAAGGGATCCCCTTGATGAAGGCCTCTGGAGGCTCCAGATAACTCAGAAGGCTCCCCATTGATAAGAGTTGGAAAGGAAGTAGAGGTCACACAACTCATCACCCAATCCACCCACTCCCTACCAAATCCAAAAGCTAGAAGAACTTTCTATAGGAAGGCCCATTTGACCCTATCATAAGCTTTTGTGATATCAATCTTGATGAACATATCTTTTTCCTTAGAAGTTGCCATGGAATAAATGACTTTAATTGCTATCACAATCCCATCTAGAATTTCCCAAAACTCCTCTAAAAGATCTAACTTGATAATGTCCCAAAACTCCTAGAAGAATTCTATAGGAAAACCATCAGGGCTGGAGCTTTACCTTTTTCATTTGAAACACCACCATCTCCAATTCCCATACTGAGATGTGAAGCATGAAGGTTGCATTCATCTCATTAGAAACTAGTAAGGGAATATAGTCAAGAATACAAAGTTCATCTTCTCTATCCAGAGGAGAATCTTTTGTACATAGAGTTGAAAAGAACTAAGAATCCTTGCTAGAAATATCACCCACAGAAGATAGTTACATTCCCTCTAGAGACACAAGAGAGGTTATAAGATTATCATTCCTTCTAGCTTTAACTGAGTTATGAAAAAAAAAATATTTCTATCTCCTTCCTGTAGCCAATCAATTCGACATTTCTTCTTCCAAAAAATCTCCTCCCGCAACTCCCATTCCTCCAACTCCTTAGCTGCAATAGACTCCTCCCTATTCAAATCTTCTGTAAGATCTTGATCCTAAATTTGGTGGGTGATGATGTTGAATCAAACTTGAGCTGTCATTTTATTATGGTGTAGATTATTGAAGCCCTGTTTATTCCACTTCTTTAGCCTGTATTTCACATACTATAGTCTTTTGGCATTTAAGAATACATAGCCCTACCATGAGCAGGCCTCCCTTTGTGCCACCAATCAACCATTAAGTATTGGAGAGATGGGTCTCTCAACCACATGAGTTGAAACTTAAAAGAAGGGTTCCTATGTGCACTGAATGGAACAACTAAAAATTTAATCAGCCAATGGTCTAAACCCTTCCAATCTAAAATATTTGAGGTGGTGTTCCATCTATCCCTAGATGAGACCAAGAATCTGTCCAGCCACTCTGAAATAGCACCTTCACCACATCTTCTGTTGCTTGAAATGAAGGTACCATTACTCAACTTCACATCAATTAAATGCAAAAGATCTATGTTATCTCTTAGGAGATAAGCAGAAGGGTCAAGCCTAACAATGCCACCTCATTTTCTTCCAAGCAATTGACAATGTTAAACTCACCTACCACAACCCAAGGAAGTAGGGGGAAAGTGACCGAACATAATGCACATGAGACCAAAACTGTGATTTACCTAGCAAATCAGTAGGAGCATAAACATTGGTGAAAAGATAGATTTCACTAGAGTCTAAACTAGAGGCAGACAAAGAGATAGAAGAGCGGCTCGAGATCCACCAAAGAGGAACAAACTTCCTTGGATTCCAAAAACAATCCACACCACCATAATTTCCATGAGCCCCTACACACTAACACAAACCATGCGCCCAAATACTAGGAGCTCTATTCAACAAACCATCCACAGTCAACTTAGTTTCTTGAAGAAAGACAATATCAGGAGAATGAGTACCAATCATTTCATGAATAGCCTTTTATCTAGGGATGCTATTCATACCCCTTACATTCCATAAAATAACTATCATTTATGAGGCTGGGAGAAATGAGATTTAATGGTCTTCACTAACCTAGCATCCATAAGAGTCTCCCCAATTAGTTTAACCTTCTCATAACCTAGCATCCATAAGAGTCTTCACTAACCTAGCCAGTTTCTTTGGAGGCCCCCTTTTAAGGGTATTTGGCTAAAGACCCAAGGTGTGCATACATTCACTGCCTTTACCCAAATCCAAAGCCTCCTTCCCCTTGAAGGAACTAGATTAGCCAAATCACGTACATCTTTTATGAATAAAGCCCCATTTTATTTAGGATCACTTGGTAGTCAGGAGGATAAATCTGTAGCTAGTTGATCCTCTTGCATAACTACCAAAGATAGATTGTGAGTATCAATTTTGCGGTCTTTCGGCAAGGCTACTCCCATAGATCCAACCTTAGCAAGGAACTCCATGGGAATTCCCTCCTCCTGAACTAAGTCCTCCAAAGAATCAAACTGATTAAAGACCCCATTAGATTGTCTATCCTTGAGGGTTCTATTTAGACCTCTCCCCTATTATGGGGCTTAACTGAAATAAATCCCTCCTTATCTGCAACTCCATCAACCAAATGAGCCTTCCCTTTATTCTTCTTAGGACTAGAATCAGAAGAAGCATTAGCTGCAGTTGACAAATTTCCACATAATCTAGAAAAGGGTTATTTAAATCAATTTCTACACTAATACAGGCATAAGAAATTACCTTTCAGTCTAGAGTTTTCTGAGCCGATTCATTCAGCTTACCAAGCAAAAGAGCAATCATATGCAGAATGTCATTTCTCCAAAACTTGGGTGGAAGCCTAGGAAGACAGACCCAAATGGGGACCTTTGTAAGGAGCTCCTCAACCAAGTTGAACCCTAACATGCCAAGGTTTCATGAAAAGCCCAACCTGATTGAAGAAATAAGGACCGCCTTCAAAATCCCTATTTATGTCTGCCATGCACATAAACACAACCAAAAAGTAATTGTTGGCAACCATCATTAACTCCATATCCCCTTTGGGGTTCCAAACCTATTGAGTCCAAGATTCTAGAGCTGGCAATGAAAGGTGAAGGCCCACAAACTTACAAATTAGAGCATGATTTCTCAAGTACTCTACATCCTCTAAGATTGAATATAGCTAGATCATCAAGACATGATGCTCTTGACTTCTCTCCAAATAACCATTTACTTTCTTGATTCTGGGCAAGCCACTCATAGAAGCAGTGCCCACGCATGTCAATAATTTCCCAAGGTGCTCCAAAGTCCTTGCATGTAAAGAAGGAGATAGATCTGCCATATCCATGTCTTCAGGGATCTCCACATTTGGGGATACACCACCTTTCTCCATAACAAAAAACCCAACCGAATGAACAAACAAGAAAAATAGGAGAAGGGATTCACAAACCCCAAGCCCCAAAGCATTAAAGCTCTACTGATCAGAGAAGATCAGGGATCTTCCCCTACACCAATAAACTCCTTCACATAGCAAAAAGAGGGGAAAGCAAATAGTAAAAACTGAATCAACCACCAACATGATGTCATATGGATTAAAACCGTCCCCAGGATCAAATGGCAACAATAGTCCCCAAAAGTGCACTAGAACAGGGATAAAAAAGCTAAAAAAAAGTGCAGCTAGGGTTTCCTCTAGCCTGCGGAGTAGACACAAGCTTCCACCATTGTCATCTTTTTGGGCTAGACTATAATCTAAATCTCAAATAATCTCTATTATTAATATACCTTAATCCTTTAATTTTCTTACTAGTCTATTAATTAAATATGGTATGATTAAATAATTAGCCATATTATTTAACTTTATATTCAATTAAATTAACACTTATATATGTTGGTCTATACATGCTACAACTTACACATACATTCAACTGGCATGTTTCATGTCTTGAATCCCTTCATAGTCGTACATCAAATACTATAATGAGGAACCATATTTAATCATACCAACTAAACTCCTACTACACATATTCAAACATATTTTATTCAATAAACAGTGAATACAATTGAAGTATATAATATTATTAAATATGATTAAGTATTCACACTTAAATATAATACAATATTGTGATCTTTTCACTACATGTCATTCTTAAATATGGTATGATTAAATAATTAGCTCTATTATTTAACTTTATATTCAATTAAATTAACACTTATTTATGTTGGTCTATACATCCTACAACTTAAACATACATTCAACTATCATGTTTCATGTTTTGAATCTCTTCATAGTAGTACAACAAATACTATAATGAAGGATGAAGGGTAGAAACATACAAAGAATAGTAGAATGCTAAATAGAGATTCACAATCACATGAGACAAGATTTATCTTGGGAAAACCCTAAAAGGGAAAAATGAGCCTCAAAAGATAACTCTTCATATATATCATTAGATCTTCCAACACTTTACATCTGCCTTCAGGGATTTCTTACATGTTTGGCCATAGCCCAAGGTGTACAATAAGAAAATATAGATAGATCATCGCATTAGCATCTTGCTCCCCTTATACTTCCTCCAATCTTTGTTGCCATGCAGTCTTTCTCTATCTCCTCACCCTTCCCTGCTTTGAAACAATCTTAAGTCATGATTATATATCATTCTCAAGTCTCCCAAATCATTTATGTCAACTACAAGGTGGTGCATAACTCTATGCCATAGGAAACATGTAGTCAGCCTTGTATACACACATCAACCCCAAGTTATATGCAGTGATGTAGGAGTGAAATTACACCATGTGTTTCATATCATTGTTACCAATTTTTCTTATAGCCCAAATTGGTAGAGCTAGAGTACATTCAATTCATTTTAGCTAAGAAAGTTTTAACATTTTCTGCTATAAGTTATTTGCATAGTTGGAATGTTTTAGAGATATTTAGTTATGTTGTAGTTCAGCTATTCAACAAAGAGAAAGAATTTTCAGATCATCATTCATTTGCAGAAGGATTGTTTGAAAGATAAGTTATTTCATTTCACTACAATGATTATTCATTTTATAAATGAAATACATAAAAGAAATAAACATTGAATTGAATGAAAGAATGATAGATAAAATGTCCCACACAAGCCATGGGAATAGCTGAACTATTACAGACATAGAGAATACACTATGCAACTGAAGATAAGAAAGGAAGAACATATCCATCATTGCATGTTTTGGGGTCTTGGTCTGATCTTCATTGTAGCTGGATCCTCTTTGCTCCCGATCTCTGAGAGAACCTACAGGATTGGAAAAAGTTATGTTAGAGCTCCGAATATGGTTTCCTGTGTACCTATCAATAGAAACATAATGAATTGCCTATGGTGTACTATCTGACATCAAATCATTCACATGCAAGAGAAACTGAAAGAGAAACAACCATTGAGCTTCAATGTTTTTTTGAACTAACATGTTTGTTTCATGTATAGGTATAGGATAAGTCATCCAGCTATTTGAAGACATATCAGCATGTGGTGTAAATTGGGCTCCAACAAAGGTTGAGCCCAGCATGTTGCTAACCTGAATCTCAAAGGGTATGGAATGCAAAGCATACACATTGACTTCAAGATATATTATGTTATTATATTAACCAAAGTGTATGAATCTCAGGCTCATTGCGCATTTATGACTGTCAGTTCAATATGGAGAAGTAAGAGTCATAAATGAGCATTGAGATAGCTCAGTGATGTCTAAAACTAAGTACACAACAACAATGATCAAAATAGAATAATCAAGTAGATCATGTGTACAGATGGAGCTCAACTCTCATTAAATGCTTTTGCCATTATAAAGAAGAGAATTTTTTTTCTCTTGTCTCAAGAGTGACATGAAGTATGTTTATATTTATCTCTATTTACCATGAACATCATAGATCCATGTATGGGATAGCCATAACATCAGGTACAGTTCCAACATTTGTATGCTAAATAATTACCAATGGCCAACATCATTTAGTGATGTATGACTATTTTAGTCACATGATAGCATGAGAATAGTATCCGGTATATGCATGATTGACCAAACTGAAGAGTATAGATGGACATCCATAATGGTATAATTACAAGATATACATAGTGCATATTGCCTTTGACAGTCAAGATGTAGTTGCAAATGGTGTCTACATGTTATTCATGCTAGTAAAGTAGAGGAGCACAAATATCCCATCCATCAAGTGGATCTTTGTAGAAATATGACTGTGTGAATATCAAATATACCTTGCCATTTCAATGCTACAAGAGGGTTCAAGTTAAGATAACAACATGCACTCTATCTGTCATATTTCATCATAGCCAAATAATGGATTCTTGATATTCATAATCAATCACAAAGCATCAAAGAAACATTTATATTTTGACTGTAAATGATCATCAAAAGAGAATGTGCTAACACAACATGGAGGAAGAGAGCATATCCAGATGAATAAGTGAATCTGAATTGGTTTTGCATATACAGAAAATGTCAAATGAAATTCAGTGTACATGGTATGCTCAAAACCTATCTAAAATTTTAGTATTCATATACCGCTACAAGAAGGAACAATAAAACCATTTATATGTTATCTTGTAGTGGATTTGTTATAAGTCCATGTCACAGCAAAAGAGCATCATTATCATACAGTGCAGTTGAAGCTATGGACAAATGCCATGATAAAAATGTATGCAGAGGAAAGAAGACATATCTTGTTGTTCTGAGATGGAGCAACACATAATAAGGTCACATGTGGAGTCATTGGCCTTAAAGAAAAGTAGAATATACTAGATTGATATTGATAGTTTGCATCACATGTAATGGTTTCATCTCAGATCAAGTTACTTTGACCAAATGAAAAAGATAATGGTCACATATACAGGAATGTAGAGTGAGTATTTCCTCATTAAAGATCAAACCCATTTGGGGTTTCTTTTGAAATTAAAATACAAATAGAGAGGAGGTATGAAATCTTTCAAGTTTATATAAACACTGAATGCTCAGAGATATAGAATGGAGCTCACGGCCTATAATAGAGTACATAGTTCTTTGCAATAGAAGTAAAGCCCAGGAGTTCATTTGTATAGGGTTTCAAGATAGATACAGAAATAAATGATAAAATGGAACTATGTTTTCTTAACGCATCTAGGGTTTCATTTTGAAAATGATTATAAAATGCATGTTTCCAGACATGGCTAGAACAAGGTGAACCCATTTAAGATTTCAAGCTACAGGTGCATAAAATGGAGAGATTGCCAATCTTAGTCATGGTCCAGTAATGGAGTAAGGTTTTTCACCAGTTATAGAATAACCCACCTGGGGTTTCAAACCAAAATTGCAGATAAAGAAAGGAGAACATGGAGATTAAGCCCATACACATACAAATATTTAGAAGTACAGTATATGGCTGTGGGTTTTAACCCACAAAATCTATAGAATTCCAGCAAAATGGTGAAGAAATCAAGAAATATATCTAGAGTTTGAAATCGAAGAACTCACATTGACTTATATACAAAGCCATGGGTATTTGACCCATCTTTTATTTTTTACATTACCTTCAAAGGAACCTTAGAGATGCAGCCATGGTGGCCTGAGCACATGGAATAAAATGACAAAGAAATAGAGATTAAAAAGTGCATAAGAAATAGCCACAGTTGCATCCATGAAAGCTAGGTTTTGCTTCATGAAATGAAGGAAAATGATCAAATTTGTGCAGGAGGAGTCTTACCTTTTGTTTTTTGTAACAATCTATGATAGATCCAATGAAATCTATCAAGAAAATGCAGAGGAGTTGAGCTTTTTTCCAATCCAAACCCTAGCATGGCAGTGGCCTGGATGTAGAGAACATTTTCTCTCGAAAGTTTGAAGTCAAAATGAGGCCAAGAAAAGAGGGCAAGGTCTTTTTGCTTTAGGGTTTACATATGCCCTAATTCAATCAATCGACATTTTATCACATTCAAATCATTTTTATTGCCAAAGTAGTACACCTCATGGTATCATATTTGTCCTAATGCCTAAGTCTTAAGGCTTAGAGTGGTATCGAAACCTTCGGCCTTGTGTATTCCATGTTAAGGTTTGATACTTTAAAAAATCATTTTGGTCCCTTTTGGAGATAGTTCATATGCCTTGGAGGCTATTTGCAAAGCTATTTGGAGGGTGGGCTTTATCGGCCTCTTTTTATGCTACACATATATGCCTTGATATATTTTATGATCAAATGCTATGTAATGTAATATGCTTGGTGAAATGCCACATATGATCTTATCATTTTTTGTAAAAAATCAAATCAAATCAGGATATATGGGAGGTAGCTAGATCTTTCTTGGCAGTCAAAGTTAGAGAGTTAGAGATTAGAGTTCAAATTTTTAGAGTCTTCCTCTCACACTGAGAGAGTTGTACTTTAGATTTTGTACTCATTATTCCTTCTTGTTTATAGAGAAGCATTTTTCCTTCCCATTTGTCTACTCATTTGTAACATTGATCTAATATTGCATTGTGATAGTTATTTATCCTCTATTTTCTCTTAATTTTTGTGATGGGTATGCAAGTATTTTATTTGATTTAGGTTGCTTGTTGTGTTCAGATGAACCTTCATGTGAAATATTAATGAATTAAGTATAATCAAGGGGTTGTGAGAGTTATAGTTCTGTGAACTAATTGTGTGTAAGATCTAGTAGGAGTTTAAGTATTGGTGCATCACCTTAGGAGTTAGTTTTAGTTATCTTTTCATTTGCAGTTATCCTTCTACCCCTTTTCCCATAAAGTCATTTAGATTAGGAAAACCATTTAGAGAACCAGCTCACTCTAGAGATTCACTCTCAACATAGATTACCCACAATCTAAGAGTGTTCACATGTTACAACAGGATAGCTAAGTTTATCTTTGCTAAGGGTGCAATCCTGATTGTTAACAGTTTTTGGCATGCCTGATGGGACTCCAAAAGTATTTTCAAAGAAGTTTTTCAATTCTTAAAGCTATTGTTTTGGTATATGCAACAGTGTTCCAAACTTTGGAGGCTTTTACAATACACCTGGAAACTTAATTTTCTCTGGTCTTACATGCAGACTTAGTATATTCAACGTATGAAAAGCAGATTGGGACATATTGGACTATTTCAGTCCAAAAGTACGTTCATATATCCTAATATTTGGTGTGTGTATCAATTATCTTAGCCTTTGGAGGAAGAAAATCAAACACATCTGGTGACTCCAAGTTCAAATCTATTGGTTTTAGTATGATTAAGTGCTGGTATGTTACAAAAATCATCTATTCATTGCATTTTCCAGCTTTTATATATGAGTAAAAATGTCAGATTTTCATAGGCAGTATGAATATCCACTACCATACTATGAAAATGTTGTCCATAGGGCCCCTTATCAATCATATCAGACCAATCAAGCTGTTGTTTTCAATTCCATGGGTTTTCAAAACCATCATACCAAGCATAATTGCCACCCTCCCATCCCTACTCAACCTCCTTACCAGCCATACACAAGCAGCCATAATGTTGGTTTTAGTCCAAATACTCAGGATGCTTACTGCATGCCCATTCCTGCCCAATCTCCTAGTCAGCCAAAATAGTCTAAAATTAAGGAGCTTAAGGACATTCTGTCAGACCAAAACAAGTAGATGTAGGAGATTAAAAGGCAATGTGAGTATAATTAGCACCAAGAGGAATTGGCTTATCAAGCCTGTCTTCATTGGTAGGAATTAGAGGCACAAAGAACACAATTTGAACTGGAGATTGCAAGCATAAAGATTTATCAGTATCAACAAGGAGGGGAATTTCAAGCAAGGCAGTATGAAGAGTTTGATTTGCAGCTGCAAGAGTTAAATCACCAAGCTTACCTTCAATGGCCAGAGTAGCCATCCTGTTAGACATTTAGTTCTGATCAAGAGACACAAAGGAGATAGTTTGAAGAGAATCGTGAGAGAGAGGCAGTTGCACAAAAAAAACTTTTTCTTGCTTGAGCCCAAGTAGCTCCTGTCATTCCAGAGTAGCCGACTCAAGAAGAGGTGCGTAAGTATAAATTTCCAAGTTTTAGACAAAATGAACCTCTTAATGCTGAGATTCTACATTTTAAGCAAAGTAAAGTCCTTGATTCCTCAAGTCAACCTCTTAAGCTTAAAATACCCATTTTCAGAAGCCCTCACCCCTTGCAAGTTGAGGAAAGTGCTCAGGTTCACCCTAGTGTAGTTGTAGACCAGCCACTTGAAGAATCCTTTTCTCACCAAGAGCTTAGTTTTGAATGCAAATAGAAGTTTTGATTTTGCTGAGGAGCCTATTAGAGTTAAAGACCAACCCATTAACCAACAATTTCACTCACATCAAGAAATCCAAGAAGTTCCCCAAGTTTCCCAACTAGATAAATCTGATTGTCTTATCACTATTTTCCTTTATAAGGATGGACCTATTGTTTTCCAAAATGACTCATTCACCATGAAGGAAGCTAGGAAGGTAAATTTACTGCATATAGCTTTGGAGCAATATCGATTAAAGTAGAAAAAGATCGAACAAGAGAAGGCTCCTTCTAATGAATCAATGAAGGTTTGTGCTGAAGAGCTTCCTTGTTTTGCAAAAGATGATAAATTTTTTTTAGAAAATTAACTAGTGTAAGAGGCTGATTCACATGGAAAAGTTTCTACTGATTATGTTGCATCCCCAGCTGAATCCAAGCATGATGCATATGAAAAGTATGTTGATTCAAATCTGACACTGAACCCTTTGCATTTTGATTCATTTAAAAAAATTTCTAATGATGTTCATAAGATGCATGAAAGCAAGGTACAGAGGTCATAAGACTAAGGTCTTCAGTTACAGAGATAGAATGCCCATGTCTCATTAGAGAAGGCACCAGGTAATAAAAAAGATTTAGTAACTTTGTTTGATCAGCTACCTAGTTTTGTGAAACCAGATGAGGAAAGCATGCTCATACTAATGGTAGTAGTTCCAAAACACCAAGAGGATCCTCAATAATATGATGAGCTGTTGATTGAAGCTAAACAACCTAACAGGGAGGTCTTGGATCAAGTGGAAAAGTGTGAAGATAAGTCTGCCATGGAAATTACATGGCTAACTGAGGACTATTATGAGGTGAAAAAACAACCCTCTTTTATTAGAAAATCAAGATGAATGTGATAAAATTTCATTTTTGAATGACCTTGATGATTTTCTTGCAAATTTAGAAGGTGGAAAAGGTTTTAGTTAGTCTGTTTGATGAGATTTTTAGCTTTGATGTTTGAGATGAAAGTAGCATATCTATGCCAAGTTTTAACCAACAAAGTATTGTAGAATATTTGGATAATATGTTGATTCATTAATAGGTACATGAAAGCAACCCTGATTTGACTGATGATGATCTATTTCAATCTGAAATTGAGCTTTTCTACTCATGCTTGGATATTATGCCAACACCTTTGGAGGAGGACAGTGTTGATCAATAGGAGCAACCTGTAGAAGAGGATTACTTGGGGCAATGATATCAATAGGGTGAAAGGACAACAAATCCTAATCATAAAACTAGTTGTGAAAGTCCAAGTTTCATCCTTGCAAGAGGATGTCCAATCAGGGATTTAGCTGATAGGAAGCTAAATGAGGAGTCGCATATCATTGTTGTACCCAAGGAGGAGATTATAGCCTCAGAACAACAGACTCAACTCACCTGTGCATCCTGAATAAGTTATATGCTTGATCAAACTCAAGAGGTGAGTGGGTTAGCTTAAGTTCTTCATGAAACATCGCAACGGTTTGTGGGTTGTCTCCTGGTTTCCCATCTTTTATCAGTAGTCTATAATCTAGCAAGACATGACATGTTGGTTAGGAGGGGGAGTTATTTCACCTAATTAGTGAATGGGTTTGTTTGACCAGCTTCCTTGGCTGGTTAGAGTAGGTTAGATTTAGTGTTCTCAGTTAATAAGTGCTTCATGCACATTTCCTTTCAGTTAGTTTTTGTTTCCCTAAGTGTTGTTGCACAGGTTTTTTGGCCACCAAGGCCTACTAGTTTGTTTTTAGTTTCATTTGTTTTTTTTTTGCTGCTGTTTAGAATAATGTACAGCTAAGTATCTATTTTCTGAGTTTGCGATGAGAAGAGTATGACTCAATGCCTAATGGATAGCTTAAGGCAACAAGTCATGATGCTTAGCAGGCAAGCATATAGCAGAAGTCACCAAAAATGTTACCAATTTTTCTTACAGCCCAAATTGGTAGAGCTAGAGTACATTCAGTTCAATTTAGCTAAGAAAGTTTTAACATTTTTTTCTATAAGTTATTTGCATAGTTGGAATGTTCCAGAGATATTTAGTTATGTTGCAGTTCAGCTATTCAACATAGAGAGAATTTTTAGATCATCATTCATTTGCAGAAAGATTGTTTGAAAGATAAGTTATTTCATTTCACTACAATGATTATTCATTTTATAAATGAAATACATAAAAGAAATAAACATTGCATTGAATGAAAGAATAATAGATCAAATGTCCCACACAAGCCATGGGAATAGATGAACTAGTATAGACATAGAGAATACACTATGCAACTAAAGATAAGAAAGGAAGAACATATCCATCATTGCCTGTTTTAAGGTCTTGGTTTGATCTTCATTACAACTGGCTCCTCTTCACTCCCATTGCTCCCAATCTCAGAGAGAACCTACAGGATTGGAAAAAGTTATGTTACAACTCCGTATATGGCTTCATGTGTACCTATCAACAGAAACATAATGAATTGCCTATGGTGTACTATAGTTAGAAAGGCTTTGGTAGTCATATATGTGAAATCTACAAACACAAACAAGGCACATGAACTATTTGACAAAATGCTTCAAAGAGATGTCATCTCATGAAATGCAATGATCGCAAGATATGCACAAAATTGATTTGTTGAAAAGGCTTTAGAAACTACAAGCCAATGCAATCAGAAGACACAAAGCCAAACTCGCAACCTTTTCCCTTGTCCTCATCACTAAGGTTGGATATGCTCTGGCGGACATGACTAAACCTTATTATTTTACCACTAGAATCGATTATTGAGTGTGCCAGGTTAGCTTTTTAATAGTGTTGGCTATCTTGAGGACATCCTAAACTTTATCGTCGAGATACAAATTAATCTAGTGGTGGTTGTGAGGATATGATTTCTTAAAACACATAAGAACATAGGCTTTGGGGTATTTACAATGACCTTACTACAAATGGATTCCTGATACTGCTTCTACCATAGGCATGCATAAACTCTATAACTATGATTAGATTGGTAAAAGTTTGCATGCAATTGTATGAATACCACTACTTGTATACTTGATTCTATAACCAATGAATACGGGTTTCTATAAAATCAAAGCTTTGGAGAACATTGATAACACACATCAACATATGAGCTGTGTCAGCACATCATCCATATGGTACAGTGCAGAATTAAATATATAGAGTCTTCACAACAATGGAAAGAGGATTTTCCAAAAAAAAGAAAAGCTTAGTCATCATGCATGTGCAGAGACTTTGATTCACAGAGTGCAATGGTGGCAAGATGTGCACCAAATGGATCATCAGAAAGGTTTTGCAAACAAATGCAAGGAAATCACATAAATATAGGATTTGTTACATACCTAAGCATTATCTCTTCCCTAGTAATAAATTCAAAATACCTTTAATGCCTCAAAATAATTTTTTTCTCATCTAGATATTGTCTCCCTGGTTCACAGCTCCTGTGAAGTATAAACCCTTTTGTCTTATTCTTGTTAATGAAAACTGTGAAACATGGTATGTGTCCCCGCTTCTTGAAGAGAGAGATGAATAATAAAGAAACATAATTTCTATCCAAAGTGAAAGACCAAAGAGCCCCCCCAAAATAGCCCAAACTTGTCTATTCTAAGAGAGAGAAAATCCTCCAAAATCCTCCAGAAGATTCCTCTCTTAAGGCAAGTAACACTATCTAACAATTTGCTATTTTTAATATTTACAACTAGCCAACCAAAATAAAATAGTGTTCTATCTAACTATACAAAAGAGTACTTAATATGATATTAAATATTTATAATTTATTTATTATTATTATTATTTAAAATTATTAATTTAATTTCTATTTGAAATCAAATATTTAATATTCCTTGAAATTAGTTTTATTTATTTAACAAAATAGATTAATAATTTCTATTAAA